>CAUYSK010123948.1:0-39494 GCA_963575035.1 Avahi laniger
CATGCCTGTAGTCCCAGCTACTCGGGAGGCTGAGGCAGAAGGATTGCTTGAGCCCAGGAGTTTGAGGTTGCTGTGAGCTAGGCTGACGCCACGGCACTCACTCTAGCCTGGGCAACAAAGCGAGACTCTGTCTCAAAAAAACAACAAAAAAAAGACTTGCAAAAACTGACACCTTGGATGAGTAATAATGATCTTTGCTAGAAAGGTAATAAGGAACTCTGAACTCATGTCTAAAATAGTTTATCTATGTCCTAAGAGAGTGTTATATTTTAGAGGATGAATCCAACTTTCATATTTTTAAAAATTAGTCTGCTTGTATATATGTATCATTACTTGTTAATATTTTATATAAACATTCCATTTTTTAAAAGAAATATTTGTTAAAAGGGAATCTGTTTCTTATTGTTCTGTTAAGGGAAAACAGAATAGAAAAACAAAGACTGATGATTTATTTTAACGTAATATTTTCTTAGAACAAATAACAGTCTATGAAAAAGAAGGACCTGACAAACAAAAATGGTCTGAATGATCATATTATAAGCTTTTTCTGTAATTTATTAGGTCTTTGCATATATATTAAATCATTAATAAAGCAGAAACGGAACAACACCGACATGTTTAATCTGCCATTATTCAATGAAATGGAATTTTTCCCCCAAAGGCTTAAGAGGTAAATAGCTAATTTCTGTTCTTCTGGAAATTCCATTTTAGCATGACCCCAGGTCCCAACTATGCTGGAGTAAAAATGAAAATCAACTCTAGTCCAACAACCTCAGCAACCTTTGTGTGAAGGTCTATTGGTTCCGATTTGGGTGCCACCAGGATGTGAGAGGACGCCGTGCAGATCTGCTTCTTGCCGACTCTATCAATCCTGGGCAAATGCATCTAATAAAGATATTATTGGGGCTGAAAAAAGTGCTAAAATATTCATGCCTGAGAAGTGTGTGGTCCATTCTGACTTACCGAGACAAAATGTGCAACCCAGGGCCAATAATCAGAAAATGGATTATAAACAGTTACGAAGAATGCGAATTCCAGATGGTAAGTCTCTTCTTTCTATAGGTGTGCCTTTAAAAAACAATGTCCCAAAGGCAGTAGAGCATGGTTTGGTTTTTCACTTTTCCATTTATACCTTATTGGACATTTGACCTTGAGCACAAAAACTAGACAAGGGAACTCTGGTATGGGTAGTCTTTAGATAGACTAATCCAGAAATTCAGTTTTAATTAATTCAATTTATTAATTGAATTTAATTATTATTTTTAATTAAGATGAGCAGAGGACAAGTACTCTCTTAAAAGCCTGGGTCTTTTTTTTTTCCCTTTAAAATCATCCCAAATTGTGTCCACTGTGTCCTAGGTCAAATAAAAGTCTGTTCTTTGGATTGTATGTGAAATTCAGTCTCCTTTGGTGCCTTAAATCATCAAAATGATTAAGGGAGCCAATACCCCTGGATCTTAGTTTTTTCACCTTAGGCTTTCTGTGTGTTTACAATCTCATCACTAGGAAAGAAATCATATCAAGAAGTATTGTTAACTGGCCGGCACAGTGGCTCACACCTACAATCCCAGCACTCCGGGAGGCCAAGGTGGGAGGATCGTTTGCGCTCAGGAGTTCGAGCCCAGCTTGAGCAAGAGTGAGACCTCATCTCTACTAAAAATAGAAAGAAATTAGCTGGACAACTAAAAATATAGAAAATAGCTGGGCATGGGGGCGCATGTCTGTAGTCCCAGCTACTTGGGAGGCTGAGGCAGAAGGATTGCTTGAGCCCAGGAGTTTGAGGTTGCTGTGAGGTAGGCTGACGCCACGGCACTCTAGCCTGGGCAACAGAGTGAGACTCTGTCTCAAAAAACAAATAAACAAACAAACAAAAAAAACAAAGAAGTATTGTTAACTGATAAGAAACACATTATAATATTTTTATTGCCCTTAATTTGGAAGGGGAGTACATTATAATCTCCTTTTGTCCTTAATCCTTTTTGTGGGAGACCGACCCATACAACTGGAAGAAAATCATTGATAGAAACAACAAAATTTTCTCTCATTAGTTTACACATTCCATTTAAACATAATGTCTCCTCTGTGTAAGGCTTTATGAAGATCACCCAGCTTCCTGAATGAAGGAACACGCTCCCTCCTCAAGAGAGTCGTCATTTTGATTCTTTTTAACCCATCATGCAGATTGGCTACAATGGCAAAATATGCATGAAATAGCTTTACTAGAAATTATATTGACTCCCAGGGCATCATTTCTCAGCATATAAAGCTGAACTTGATACTTATATGCCCATTTTCCACCTTTCTAACTTTCTCTTTCATCCCTAGAGGGTGTCTCCTGAGTCAGAGAGGAAAGCAATCAGCACCCACTCAGGATATTATTGCTTCATCTGGAGCCCACAGGGATATCCAACAAGAGGATTCTCGGAATGAACACGTTTACCCTAAAGAAATGTAACTCTCATATGAGAGAATGTTGGTTACAATGGGAGAGACAATTTGAGGCTAGAAGCTCATCTATTACCATTCAGAACATACCTAAAGGCAAAGCAGATGTGGTAAGACCAACCTTGACCATCACGACTGGATATCATAGCATCGGAGATTTCTGTAAGGCTTCCAAACTTCACTGGAATATTTACCAATGTAATTAATATGATCCCATGAAAATGTCACTTGTTTTGAACTGCTAAAAATAAAAGCAGATGCTTCCCTGAATGTTAAGATACGCTTCCTGTGTAATATCAAGGCTGGGATGTTTGTGCTATCAACTGCCATCAGGAATTCTTGGCCTTGAAGTAGCAATTCCACTGGTGACAGCAGTGATAAATAATGATGTATCTAAGTACTTTATCTGGACCTCATATGACTCAAGTTTTAGCACAGAAGGCTTGAATTTTCCACTTATGATCACTTGACTAGTTCTTTATTTAAGTGGGATCAAATGACTTGAGTTTTTTGTTGCTGTCTTCTGATCATTTATCTTAATGAAGTTATTGGCTACTACAATGCAAGGTCATCTTAGATATATTTTCTAAACCTTCAAAGCAACTTCAAACAATATTTCTTTTAAAATTCAGGTTCTACAATCAAACCAAACCTTACCCGTGCCAGGCAGTCACTTGACTGGAAGTCCGTCTTCCCACCTTTTGAGAAGCGTCGTTTGTCATTGCTTGTGGTCAGAGGAGCATCTGTCTTTGGAATTCCATGCTCTGTCCCTCTGGCCACTTCTGACCTCTCTAGATGGGGCCCATTTTCTAGCTGAAAGGCATGCCCATTTCCAAGTTCAGGGTCTGGGCCATTCTCCAGCTCAGTGCTGGGCTCACTGGCAGACTCACAGCCAGCGTTGCCCTTGGATTCCTCAGGGGCCTTGTTGGTGGGAGGCCTGGAAATGACCGCAAACTTTCTCGTTCTTTTCCCCTTTTTCACAGTTTGGTCACCCAGTTCCAAGGTAGGTGTCTCTCCTGGTTCAGAGCTGTTGCCACTGTTGCCATTATAAGTAGAATGGGTTTTGTGCTTAAAGCGACGCAGCATGATCAGGTAGATGAAGCCGCCATTCCAGCACTGCTCAGCCAGGTAACTGCAACGGACAGAGAGGCGTCGGTTAGAACCTCAAACACCCTTCCTGGACAGCACAGGGATAGAGGCGTTCGAAGGCCCACATGGCACCCACGTGACTAAATGTCTGGCTCACAGACTGAGGTACAAAGCTTCCTAAAGAGGCTCAACCCTCAATTCATTCTTTTAATCTATGTAGTTGTGATGCTAAAAATTGCCCCCAAATCCCCAAAACAAATCAAAAAAACCCCATGAACTAGAAATTACTAATTTAAGTACCAAAGGATTAGGAGTTAGAGAAGGATTTTTTCTAGGAACAGAGCCAATCCTAACATATTGTTAAAAAATAAAATTCTTCTCCACGTCTTCAACAATTTCTTGCATCAGAATTATACTAGACTCCCATCCACGTTGTTCTGATGGAATACTACTACAAGTCCTCAGGGCAAAGAATGGATAAAATGGATTGGGAGAAATGTAAAGATCTGCTCTCAGGATCAAATAATCAGCTGCACAACAACAGGAGCCTCTGCCTCATGGCAGTTAAAGTGAAAAAAGATACTTAGTGGGGTGGGAGGTGTTTGCTGGTGTTAAAACGTAGCCAGCCAAGCAGGTGCTGGCAACGACCATACGCTGCGCTGCGGTGAATGAACATCAGGCTCACTTCTTGGTAACAGTCCTCGCTCAGGCTGTTCATAGCACACATGGAGTGTCATTTCCAGTCTGGGCAGCTCATTAAGAGGAACACTGACGAAGTGGAAAATACACAGACATAGGGAGACCAGGACAAAGAAGGCTGTTGGGGGTTCCTGGTTGACGTGGTTTCCTTGTCGACGTGGTTTCCTTGTCGACATGGTTTCCTTGTCAATCATGTCAACCAGGAGCAGTCGGAGGAATCAGGGACACTCAGCATGGAGAAGACAGGCCCAGGGTCAGTGGCTTTTTCATGTATTTGTGGCTGGCAAATATTTAGAAGCAGGAAATGATATAAAGGAGTAACGTATGTGAAAGGTGACACACAATAACTAATCTAGATCTTAAAGAACAAGAAGAAAATAGACCGTCAAAGGAAATGAATAATTAGAGGTATTCAGGACCAGATCATCAAAGCTTTAGCAAAGAAAACACCCAAAGTCAGGAAACCAGCCTAGGATGGACCCTCCACTTGTTCTACCTGAGATAAAGAAGTACAGTCCTTAAGGAACCCAGGGAAATGCCTTCACCGCGAGAATCTTGCCACATTCTACACATCACTACTTCCCAAGCAAAGAGTGTCAACAACCAAATCCTCCACAAATCAGACCTGTTTCCGGTCTTCTCTCCCATAAAGAGAAGGCCTAGGGCTACACATAATGCTGCCTCTAAGGAAATGAGGACTGCAGGTAAACAGACATTAAGCTGTTGTTCCGTGATCTTGTCATCAGTGAAATCAGGCCTGAGAGCTGGGGCAGTCATTACGAGGGAAGGAGCCCATGTCATAAAACTCCTCTCATCTCATAATGAGCTTTCATTTAGACAGCAGGAGGTGGAAAGGGGGGCGGAGAGGTAACCAGGTGTTTGAAATGCATTAAATTCTGACCCAGAGGCATATCTAATGGTCAGGTTAAATGCAGTGACAGTGACTGTCTAACTAAAGAGAATTAATTCTGAATTTTTGCCATGGAGTAAAGTGAACAAGAGAGAAGGGTACTCAAATATCACCCAAGCTGATAATAAAAAACTTTCTTTTGGCCGGGCACAGTGGCTCATGCCTGTAATCCTAGCACTCTGGGAGGCTAAGACGGGAGGATCGCTTGAGCTCAGGAGTTTGGGACCAGCCTGAGCAAGAGTGAGACCATCTCTACTAAAAATAGAAAGAAATTAGCTGGGCACAGTGGCATGTGCCTGCAGTTCCAGTTACTCCGGAGGCTAAGGCAGGAGGATCACTTGAGCCCAGGAGTTTGAGATTTCTATGAGCCAGGCTAATGCCATGGCACTCTACTCAGGGCAACAGAGCAAGACTCTGTGTCAAAAAAAAAAATTTATTTGATCATGGTAGTGAACTTACACATACAAAAACAGGTAGATAAATGCTACCATACAGACCCCAGGCCATTCTGTGCATACAGAGGGATGAAGAGGCATGAAGACCATCTACTGGAGTCTAGAAAATGAAAATTAAACCTGGCTCTCAGCACAATTTTTCTACAGTGTTTAGATTTCATTTTTTTCCATACTGGAAAAATTTGTGTAAAGATATAAAATCCTAAGACTAGGTATGTAGGTTATAAGGTTTTCTTTACTATTTAAAAATAATACATAGGTTCAGATGTTATGAAAACCATCTGAGTACAGGGTAGTAAAAACAGGATCAGACTGAGAGCTGAACACTCAGTTCCTCGGTCTGGCTTTGGCCCAACCCTGTAAAACAATGGCAATTATACCAAATTTCCATTAGCTGATAAATGGATAAATTGCTGCTGTATATCCATATAATGGAATATTATTTGGCAATAAAAAGTAATGTATTATACGCTACAACATGGGTGAAACTTGGATATATCCTGCAAAGGGAAAGAAGCCAGATCACAAAGGCCACATATTGTATGATTTTGCTTATATGACATGTCCAGAATAGGCAAACCCATGGAGACAAGAAAGGTTAGTGGTTGTCAGGGGCTGGAGACAAGGGGAATTGGGACTAATTGCTAAGTGGTACAGGGTTTTGGGGGGATCACTGAAATGTTCTGGAATTAGATAGTAGTAATGGTTGTACAATATAGAGCATATACTAAAACTCACTGAATTGTACACTTTAATACATTAACTGCCTGTGAGTTATATTTAACTCATGCTAGTTTTGAGCCCAGGGCCTTGTGAAGCATATGTAACTCACAAGTCTCTTCACCTTGGGAGCTGTGTGTACTATTTTTCAAGTTGCATATAACTCATGCACAGAAAACAATAAAGATAGATTATTTTTCACTAAATTAGAGAGGATATTTTTGCTTTCGAAGCTTTTATTTTATTTTCATAATAAAACACCGTGGCCCCAAGGAAATCTGTTTTTTTCTAGTGTGGCAGTCAATGTGTTAAAATGGTGAGTTTTATGTCATGTGGATTATGTGTCAATTAAAAAAAATAGCAAACATAATAATACGGGGCAAGTTTTGAGTTCATTCTTTGCGTAGGTGCTCTATAGACACCTAAGAGCTGTCTTAACACAAGCAGAAACTGGCAGCTCAGAAATATTAATTAGTTTGGCCACGCTCACACAGCTGCTAATTGGTGGATGCAAGTCTGCCTGATTCCAAAGCTCATACTGCGCCCACTGTGCAATTCTCCTCTTGCAATCATTAAATTAATAAACTAATATGCTTTAGTTTCCTCATCTGTAAAGTGAAAGTGTTAAAATGGATCATCTCTCAGTCTCATTCTCATTCTAATAACAGTGAACACTTGTTTCCCAGGTAGAGTTCTGGGCATAAGAGAGCTAGCCATCCCAACAGGATTAATCCACTGCAGGGACAAAACATGAACCTGGAAAAACAGAAACATTATTTTACATCTGAGTTGCCCTAGACCTGGATGTTTACCATCAACCCAAAAGAGATTTAGCCTGGAGAGGCAATTCATTTAAAATTGCTTTTGGGCATCCACCTTTTATACTAAAGCTCTGAGCAACTTGATGGGTTGTATGTAGAGACCATTTTTTTGGTACCAAAAAGGCTGAGCCATTGATTCAGAGTACAAGATCTGAAATATCTTTCCCCTCCACACTCTTGTGGAAGCTCCAAGAACCTTGGAAGGGGTCTGTGACCGAGAGCATTTTATTACTTCTGCAGAGTCCACATTGCAAAATGACAAAGCCCAGAGGAGTTTATCTTTGTTCAGCACTATTTCCCTGTCCTCTCCTGGTTTCCTAGCAATAAATTAGACCCTGACACCTTAAAGGAACTGTATGACAGGTTATTTTATTCCTTCCTGGACACTGAATTTTCTAAGGTCATCCTGAAGACAAAGTGTGATGAATAAATTATGGACACTGAAGCAAGCCGGTGAGAGACTTTAGGTAGGGGGTAATTTTCTTACAATTCTTCAAATCACCTTGACTGCTGTGTGCCCACATCCCCTCTCCATCTGTGTTTAAACGATTTACCTAACTTTTCCAGCACCTTCTGGCTCATTCATACATCCAAGTCCCTTTCTCTGTTCAGTAGGATTCTTACCCAGCATTAGAATCTTTACACTAAACTCCAAAGTCAGTATTTGAGAAAGAAGAAATGGAAGACAATCACATGAGTTAGAAAAATAAAAGGCTTTCTCTTCAGAAACAGGTGTGTTAGTTTTTCAGAAGCTTCTCCATCACATAATTTTTTTATTTTCCTCACAAATTTGAGATTTTCCTGTCACATAAAATTAATTCAATTCTAATTTGACTTTGACCTTCCCAGGATGACCTTAAGCAAAATGAGGAAAGAGCAGCGTATCCAGAAAGGAGGCTCTGTGTTCTAGCCTAGAACTTTCCCACTGAAATCTGGAAGTTCTTCACTTGGCCTTTTCTGAAAACCTCACTTCCTCCTCCCTTCCCCACAAAAGGTGTCTTATCCAAAAGAGAGTTTCGAGTAACTCCTCTGTTCTTTGATGATGTATAATTCTGGAGCCTAGGCTCTCCAAGGTTGGGAGGCCTGGGAAAGGGTTGGCAGGTGAAGTTGGGGGCTTGGAAAAGCGGGAGAGATAAAGCTGCCCAGAGTTTGAAGACCAGTAAAGACAGGGAAATAGCAGATAAGAAAGGGGCAAATACAGGGAGATGTCAGAAGCCAGAGACACGTATAATTTATCTATCCCCCGATTCCATCAAAAGAGGGCTTGAGGCAACTGTACAATTTTGATATTTTGACTGTTTTGCCAAAACCTTTGGAAGGAACAATTTCAAGATGTCTCTGAAAATCATCTTGGGCATTCAGCCATTGATTACTGATGGCTGGCATGCAGTGGGAGCCCACAGGGGGTTGTCAAGCTGAGCTTTGGGTGTATACATGGGTGCAATTCAAAGTAACTTGGATCACCACCACCGAGCACTGGCCTGTACACTACAATGCCATGACAACATCGTGTAACTCAAAAAACACATCAGAGAATTCTGGAACTCAGGCTTTTCACCCAAGCAGAGACTCCTACTTCATCTGAGTATGTCAGGTCGCCAGTATGGACCACAGGAGAATAAACACTGACTGCAAGAGGCTGTTTATAGATGAGTTATTATGACAGGGCCTGAATTTTATGGAAAAGCAGCAGCTGCTAACAGCCACCTTGTTTAACACACAGGACAAATGGAGATCAATTGTTCTAGCCCACAATTTTCTCTCCCCTAAGTAGTCATGGGAGGCTGAAAAGCTGTTTGTGGTCTTTTAAAAACCTGCAAAGCCTAATTAACCCAGAGGGCTGTCTGAATCTGTAAATCTATAGGTTCCCAGAGAACAACTGGTTGAGAGGAAATGTTAAATATATACAGATTAATTTCCCAGTGAAGTCTTGGCTGGGAAACAGAAGGAGGCAAGTTTGGACAGCTCTGTATGAGGGGATAGGGCCCCAGACTGCCAAGAGCAGCCTCTCTCAGATGTTGCCTCCCAGCGACCCTGAATTGGGGCACGCTTCTCACAGATGCCACAAACAACCCTCCCTAGAAAGAGGTCCCCCAAACTGTCTTTGGGGGACTCTGCAGGTGGAATTTTGGGGGGCTGCATTGTGACTGAAATTCTTGGTGTGTTCACGAGACCTATTCTGAAGATAATCCATCGACTTCTTTGCTAGTACAATCAGAGAGAAATGGAGGAAGATGAGGTTCAGGTAGATGAGCCTTTGAAAATAAACGAGTCTAGACTTAGGAGGAGATGTGACTAGAACAGTGCATTCCAGCTGCCAGATGAAGGAGCAGCCTGAGGAAGCCACTTCCTGCTACTTCTCACCTCCTCCACTCAGCTTAAATGGCCAGGACTCAGCAACCCCCCTCCCACATTATCTGGCATCTAGAGTAGGGAATATGGATAAAAGAATATGTTTTATTATAAAATGTGTACATTTAATTATCTTTATCATACGGTTTAGATTTGGAGACATACACTGAGAGTCAAGATTTCATTAGGGTAAATATTTGAAATTTTTTCCCTGACCTACGACACAGTATTAACCATTCAAACCCAACTCAAATGATCAAAGACCAAAACTTGTTACCACCACATGGTTTAGTAGCAAAATTTAAATTATACCTATTTATATACCAGGACAGAGGTTCATGTTGCCCTGAGGGAACTAGGGCTTAGGAAACCAGTGCAAACATGCTGATACTCTGGTTACTATTATCTCCTTTGTCTCTAACCCAGTAGTCTCATGTCTTCTGCCAATATCCACAAAACTGTGAGGCTAACTTGGTAGCTTACTAGTAGAGTAAAATCATACTTCTTGATATACAGCAGGACAATACACAGAATAATTCAGTTTATAATTGGTCTTATTCCCCAACATTAAACTTCTAAAAGAAGCTCAATGATATTTTATTTTTGACACCAACAACTAAGAAATACAAACCAATAGGCATCTTAAATCAAATCAATATTGAAAATAAAGTTTTCTTTAAGACAGAATCAAATAGAAGTGGAATTATACTAAGAAGAGTAAGAAAGAAGGTAAATATTTTACCCTACGATTCCACAACACCCTGATTAAATTCAGGGTGTCAGCTTCTAAGGCAGCAGCTACATTTATGTGCATCAGAATTAAGTGTACACGTTTCCTCCCTTTCCCTGGTTAAATTCTATCTCTTGCAACCATTCTATCTCTGCGATACCCCTTCTATGCTGAAACAGAACTGGCTCCCTTTCTGTTTCCTGCTAAGAGCTTCTAGATATAAAGGAGTAGAAGTAGGGTAGCTACAGAAAACACTGGATAAAAAGCAGCTAAATCATATGATCAACAGAAAAAATAGTTTGATTTCCATGCAACAAGGTATCACTCATTTTCACATTTATCTTGCAAGTTCACATCTTAAACTATCAAGATTAACTTAAATCCACAATGCTTACAGCAAAGTATCTCTCCATTAGGATGCATCATCCATTTCAACTCCAATAAAGCTTAACATGAAGGAAATAGAAGCAAGGCCCTTTCTGTCCTAGAGCAGTAAGCTGATGTGAAGATTCAGTTTCCTCAAAGGTTTTCATATACCTCATTTCTGTATGAATCAATAAAAGCTTTTTAAAGCAACCATATGCCTGTTGGAAATAGGAATTCAGAAGCTAAATGAAGTAGAAAATACTTGATGAACAATGAGAACTGATCTTATAAAACATACTGCACAGATACCGGCCCTAAAAAGAGAATCTTTAGGTTTCTACTTGTAAGTGATTATGTTTCTTTATGAAATTACTGTGAGTGGATCAGGGTTTCTTGTACCTGTGTAAAATCAGCCTGCAGGCTATACGCAATTGAATTAGAACTCCAGCCACACAGCGTTGCCAACGCAACCTGATGATGCTGGTCCCATTTTTCCCAGGTGGGTGGGGACGAAAGGGAGTGCTGGGAAAGTCAGACTCTGCAGCACATGAATGAATCAATCTCACCTCACCAGGGACTCCAGGAGCATCAGAAGATGTATGTGGGAACTCATTTCACTTTTTCATGACACAATGCTGTTTTTTTCTGTTTATAAAATTACTACTTGCTCATTACAAATTCACTTTCATTCATTCATTCAACCAATACTTATTGAATACCTACTATATGCTAGGCAATTTCTAGGCATTTGGGGGTACAGAAGTGAACAAAGATTCCTGTCTTTGTGGAGCTTACAATCTAGTAGGGGCAGGCAGACAGTAAACAACACACCTATTACAGTAAGAGTCCAACTATCATGTATGTTACAAGGTGAGACATGCTATGGAAAATAGAAAACACTCAGCAGTATAAATCCTCTCAAATATGCCAGGGGTTGGAAGAGTCAGGTTGAAGTTTTGAATTCTGTGGTTAGGGTAGACCCATTGGGAAGAATACAAGGTGCCATCTTGGAGGCAGAGACCATACCCTTACTAGACATCAAAACTGCTGGCACCTTGATATTGGACTTCCCAGCCTCCAGAACTATGAGAAATAAATTTATGTTCTTATAAATCACCCAATCTGTGGTATTGTTGTTATAGCAGCATCAAAGGACCAAGACACACAGTGTCCACGTGTTTGATTTGAGCAGCTGTAAGAATGGAGATACCATCACCCAAGGCTTTAGAATAGTTTTTTGGGGTTGGTGCTATCTGACCTATTCTGAATGCATAGTTCTATTCTGGAGTTAAGTTCTGGAACCCTTAAGTTTGAGATGCTCATGCAGTTGCTGTGTGGACAGCTGGATACTGCTCTGGAGGAAAAAAACGTGGAAGGTGTCAGCATATTGATGGTAAAGTCTCCTGAAGATAAATCCCTTTAGATGAACTTCCTAGGTCAAAGTTCTTGCTGGTCATAAGCACACTCAAGTTTTTCTATATGTACTGTCGGTCTTTTTTTGGAAGGTGGTAATGATTTAGAATCCCACCGGTGGTGTCTTAGAGAACCCACCTGTTCCTGAATATCATTGCTCTTTTCAAACTCTGCCAGTCTGATCGTCAAAAACTGCCTCGCCTCACTTCAATTTGCAAATCAGTGATGATCACTGAGATCAAAATTCTTAGTAATCATTTGTCTTCCTTGAGAATTGCCTATTTATGCCCTTTGTAAAAATCTGTAATTTGTGTCCCCTCATGCACCAGCACAGTGGCACCACAAAAAATGCTGGTCAATGAGAAGATTTCTGTTTTTTAAGGGAAAAAGGCTCTCAAAATGACTCTACTGAGGTATATCTTACATATATAATTCACCCATTTCAAATGTACAATTCAATGATTTTTACGAAGTTTACCGAGTTGTGCAACCATCACCATAAATCAGCTTTAACATCTTCATCACCCCAGTGAGATCCCTCCTGTCCATTTGCAGTTAATGCTCATTCCCATCCCAACCACTGCTCTCTCTATACGTACATAGATCTGCCTTTTCTGGACATTTCAGATAATGGGAATTATACAGTAAGTGGTCTTCTGTGTCTTCTTGCTTTAAAGTGACTCCTTAGTCACCAGACTTTAACCTCTTCTGCATCTTCTCTGCCATTTACTCCCACAAAATCTCAATTTGTGCAAACATGACCTTTTGAAGATATCTTACTTTCCTTCAGATCATGCCCTGTTACCCTGAGGAGATGGACCTCATTGCCCTGCTAGCATCTCACCCATCATTTCTCCTTACATTAGTCCAGCAAATACCCATCATTCCATCCAGTTCAGTCTGTAGATCCCCTGGCACCCCTTTCTACCTTCCAAGTTTGCTCATGTGATCCCCTGGCAGCCCCTTCTACCTTCCAAGTTTGCTCATGTGACCCTGCTTCAGTGGAGAAGGCATTCATTCTCTCCCATCTGGTCTCCTACGTTCTTCCCACTGTCCCATTGTCACCATAAACCAACTCCACTTTGTCAACATAAAGCCGAATCTCTCATTAACAAAAGTTCCGAACACTATGCTAATATAATACTATATGATATGTATTTCTTTTAGTTTATTTGGGCTGCTATAACAAATGACCAGAAACTGGGTGGCTTATAAATCATAGAAATATATTTCTCACAATTCTGGAGGCTAGAAGTCCAAGATAAAGGCACCAGCAGATTCAATGTCTGGTGAGGGCCTTCTTCCTTACATGGTGGAAGAGCCAATGAGCTCTCTGGAGTCTCTTTTATAAGGGCACCAATCCCTTTTATGAGGGCTTCACCCTCATGGCCTAATCACCTGGGCTTGGTGGGTCCAAGACCTCACCTCCAAATATTATCACATTGGGGATTAGGTTTTAACACATGAATGTCAGGTGGACAGAATAGTCTATAGCTGTATAATATGCTAATATATTCATGTTATTATGCATTCACACCAACTGCATTTCATTTTTTATTCTCTCCATGTATGTGTGTTCTCTTCTGTACTTCCTTTGCCTGACTTGGGGGCTAATAAGCTTCCCACCTTCCCAATCCCAGGCCGTGTTTCCCGGACCAGGCAAAAACATATTTCATATCACAGGGGGCTTTGCTATGACTTGTCCCTGAGAGCTGAAGATTGGCCAGGACTAAGAAATAGAAAACCCAGGACATCCTGAGGTCCAGCTCTCTGCCCTGCCAGGTGCATTGCCTGTGGTAATTCTCATGCTTTCCTACATACAGGCTTACCCTTGGCCTTGCCTTGGAAGAAGCTATTATCAACGCTCAGGAATAGCTAAAGCAAGATCATGTCTCAGAGATGACGTTGGATTTATTTTCTAACCTCAGGGCCACTGCACCTAAAAAATATGTCACAGATGACCCAGGGACTGAGGTGCACATTGCCCCTGCCACATCCCCCATGTTCCTCCTTAGTGAAAGCTGCTGGAAGCCATGAGAGTAACACCTTCTCCCTTTCTTTCCCTCTTTCCCCAAACCAGTCAAATCCGACAGATCACAACTGACCAGTATTCCTCAAGCTGCCCAGTGCACCTTTCAAAAGGTGGCTGCCCCTTGCCTTCCTCAGAGGTGACTGTGAAGGGAGGGAGATTCCTGTGGGTCCGCGCATCTCAGAACACACTCGATACTTCTCACACACTGACTTGAACATTGACAGCATGTCTGTACCCTCCATTCTCTCTTCTTTCAAGTGGATCCAGCTCCATCTTGAAACAATTTCCCCAGCGTGCCTCAATCCTTCCAGGGTTGATTCCATTGGCTTGGCCAGAGTCTGCCCCCACCTCGCGCCAAGCCTGGTTTCACTTATGTCAAAACAGCTTTCATCAAAATAGTAGGCTTCTTTTCTGAATTTCTTTCACAGTTTTGAAGTCAGCAGAGAAGAGATACTTAAGAACTTGCAAAATGACTATCCCCATCAACATGTTCTGGCTAACGTCATACACTATCCTTCTCTTGAATCTCTCCTATATAGTATACCGAGGATTTTTTAAGATCTGATTTTCATTTTTCTTTCTTCTCAGAGTCTCTCTGGCAGGCCAGGCTGGCAAGTCTCATAATCTATTAAGGTTCACTCGGACTGACTTGGTAAGTTTTGTGACCTTTCTTCCCAAGCAAAGGGTGCTCCTTAGGAGCTGGATGTGTTGGATATTTTCCCTGTTGTTCTTCCATCTTCATGGTCCTTTAAGACTCTTTTTGATTTAGAGGACTCAGATTATAAGAAAGCCAAATCAACAGAACCCTGACCTAGAAAAACAAAGAAGCCCTGTCTTCACAGATGTGGACAGAACAACTTTTAAATCTTGGCTTCCGATCACCATGGTCTTGATGTCTCTGTTGACCAGCTGTAACTGTGACATGGTTCAATCTCTCTGCACACCCTCGTTCTCAGTTGTGTTCAGACATGGAAAATGCAGAGGCATTTGTATTTATCTCTGGGGATTTTACAAATATCTATAAGTGAAGCATTAAGTAAACCCTAAATTTCTAGATATACAAGCACAACCACTGAAAACGCAGAGCTTGCTTTTAATGATGTGTTCATATTAGATGTTCCAAAAACCAATGTGGGCTTTATAATGGACATGGGGGATGGGTACTAATATTGATTAAGTTGAAACTATATGCTGTGTACTGGGTTGACTGTATAAAGACATAACCTCATTTCAATCTAAAACAACCCTAGTAAGGTAGAATTTATGATCTATCTTTTAGAGATGAGAAAACTGAGGCTTAAAGAGATTAACTTCCCCAAGGTCATAGAGCTGGTAAGAGTAGCATTGAGATTCAACTCTCCATCTGTCTGATTCCAGACAAATCCTGACTATGATCTTGGGAATTACTTCTGCGCAGGCCCATACTAATGTTGCTCATTATGACAAGGGAAAAGGGCTGTAACTTCTAACAGCCCCAAGCAGCCTCTCCCCACATTAACATCACAAGGGATTCTGCCTTAGTGTTATGTTAACACCCAAAATATGTCTCACACCCATAAGAAAAGGGCTTTAGGGAAAATAAGACGTATTTTTAGGCAGGCTTACATGGCAGTGGTTTCTCAGGGTGTGGGTGGAAGTGACCAATTGCCTCATTCTATCTCTCAGTTATAAGCTTGAGTGAGTTCCTAAGAATTCTAGAAATAATCTGCTGTGATTACCTAGAATCAAAGGATTAAGGACCTAATCTGGCCCCAATCCCAGCTGAGGCCAAGCAAAATGGCAAACAAAGGACATGCCCCTCTGATCTTGGCCTCTTCCCTCCTGGTGCTCAGTCACCGTGTCTCCTTCCTGTAACCCCCATGGTGATCCCACTCCAGACCAGCCCTTCTCAAGCACAACTGCACACCAGAGACCCCTCCCTCTACAATGATCAGCCCCAGCTGGTTGTCTCTAGTCTGCACACACCTGTAAGCAAGAAGTATCTTAACACCACATTCCTTGTTCCTGTGGATTTTTGTGGAAGACAATGGGTCATCAGGTGGTGATGGGCCAACAGGAATCAGAACAACAGAGAGGCAGGCAAATCCCTGGGCCATGTGTGACAGAGAAGCACCACTTCGATCCCCCTTCAAGTAAGGATTTGCTGTCCAGTTGGTAACTGGTGTGGTTAGCCCAGGCCCTCCAGCTGTGAGCTTCATCAGGGTCTACCTCAGCTTTCAAATCAAGGTTGTGCTCTTCTGGGATAATTCCCGACCAAAGGCTGAGGCAGGTGGGGACACCAGGCCTGGCCATTTCCCCCTAAGGGTCTGCATCTCAGTATGCTGTTTCCCTGCTCAGCCCTGCTGCCTCCCATCTCCTTCTACAGGTGTTATCTCAACAGTTTGCACTCTTTGCTCCAATTCAGCGTCTGCTTCCTGGAGAGCCCACTGTGAGGGGGGCAACATTATGAGAACAACAAAGTAACTCCCAAAAAGGAGATGATGGGAAGTATGACAGTAGTCAAGAATGGATAGGATCTTGCTAATCAGGATATAAAAGAAGCTGGCAGAGGCGTATTTGAGAAGTCAAATTAGATGAATGGCATTCATGAGGATTTCCTTTAAATCTGTTGGCTGGTATCGGGAAAAACCAACAAAAGGCTCCTTCTGATTGGGACTCTCCTTACTTAATACCTAAAGAGCTTTATCAAAATTCATCTGAATATCAATTATTTGGAGCAAGATTGTCCTTGGGTCAGGTCTCGGCACTGCCACTTGGGCAAGACAGGTTAACGTCACAGATCTAGTCCCTTGGCTCACCTACCTATGGACTTGCTGGAGGACTAAAGGGGAGAATGGGCTAGAATGGTTGTGTTCTCACCTGGCATGGAGTAAACAACAAATGTTAGTTCCTTTCCCTGTCAGGCATTTGCTGGGCAATCATAGGTCAACAAGTTAAACTTGTCTACTGTGACTGACCAGGTTGGAAGCCCTGAAGAGTGAACTCACAAAGGGGAGTGGTCAAAACCAATTTTCTGGTAGAAATGGGATGAAAGGAAGCACAGTCAAGTCCGGGGAAAGGGTTCTCTGCAAGAATCAGCTTCACAGGGACTAGCAGAGTCAAAAATGGATTCCAAAACTCAAGATCTGGAAAGGTAGGGTGAATGTGCCTTAGAGACAGAGCCCAGCTGTTGGTCTCTTGAGACAAAGAGGTATTTTGAGGACCATGTGCACCTCAGTCACCATGCTGAGAAGGATGTGTCCGTGTGTGTGCATGTGTGCACAGGTGTGCTGGGGGCAATCAAACTAGTGTAGATAATAAGCACAGAATACAGATAACTGCAGGCCACACTCTCTGCCAGAGAGAGGTGAGACAGATGTCTCTCAAAACACAACGGTGGTTTCCCATTTTGCTTCCCCATCCATCTGGCCAGGGTCTGACTTCCAACTCCGGCCTGACCTGAACTCCTAGGTGGTCCCAGAGGTCCTGGAATTGCCCCAGGGCTCAAGGTGGAGTCTGTGAGGTAGCCCATCCCCAACCAGGCTTCCAGATCTCAGGCTGCTCCTTCTGACAGATGTGACTGCCATAAATAAATCAAACACACATGTGTGTGAGGAGAGACTGCCTCTCTGGGCACCCACCCTATTCTAACCTACCAGTTGGAATGACTGTTCTCCTATTTTTCCTCCTTTTATTACAAATATTTGGACAACAATTCTCCCTTTTGGTTCATTTGCCTCCTTTAAAAGGGCCTTTTCAAATTTTCTGAGGCAGGAGTTTCAAAAGCTTTGTTGTTTTAATATGAAATGTTTTGACATATTACAATGTTATCAGATAGTCAACGTTATGATGTCTTTTAATTGTCTAGAGAAGGTCTGCACAGACATACAATCCCAACTTTAGAAGAAACAGCCCCAGCACGAACAGCTGGCCCCTCTGTTCTGGTACAGCCAGGCTTCAGAGGTACAAGCAGGTGTGGGTTTTTGAGTCACAAACATGTTTTAGGATATTAGGAACTCACTTCGTTACCAAGTGTTCTCAGCAGGAAGTAGCTGGCAGACGGCACACACTAGACTTGGAACCCTCCTATTTAGAGCAAACAGAAAACATCCAAAAACAAAATTGAAGCCATAGGCTGCCTGGAAGAACAAACACCCTGAAAAGTTATTTCTTGAACTGCACACCAGCAAGAGTGTGATCTGGAAGAATCTGGAAGTGGGGGAGAAACAAAAACATTTGACCAGAGGACCTTCTCGAATTTCTAGGGGAAAAAAACAAGAGAGTTTTCCGTCGTGGCACCGTTCCATCTAGACACATGAATGCTTCTCACAGATGAAGGGGCATCTTAACTTGTTCCAGCTCCCCAGGCCGGGGGCCGACTGCACTCACTTCCACACAGCAGCTTTATAAGATGGCCGCAGTTCCGGTTCAGGGGTTGAGACACACAGTTCACCAGATGCTTCAAGAGTTTGATGTGGGCTGTGGGGAAGCCCCGGGACGCTGTAGTGCCAAGGACAGAGCAGCACTCAGTAACTGGGCTTTTTGCTGCCATTGACGCTTCACATTCTGACTTCTCTTCATAGATTTCCTCCTAAAGACACTTACTGCAGTCCTTTGAAATACGCTCTTTTGGCCGACTGAGAGTGTCAAGATAAGATTTATTAATTTCCCCTCCCTGTCCAACTTCCCCAAAGGATCTACATGTTGGCACCACCTGTTCTCAAAAGGGACCACTTCCAGGTACTTTGGCTTCGGGCAACAGGCAGGGATTAGTCCAGATATGACTTAAGGAAAGAAAAGTTAAGATATGCAAGCAGATCTGTGGAAAATTTTAGCATTGTTTCTTAAAGAAGAACTGGAAAGAAGCCTTCTTTTGATTGTTAGGCACAAAATTTAGAGGGTCTGGTTTCATTGGAAACATCTTCAAAAAAACATAAATAAATATGTGACTAAGTCAAAGGGGCCTTCTTACAAGGTCTTCTCCAATGACTGAATTTCCAAATCAAAGATTCTAAGAATATCACCTTGTCTAAAGAAAATTTCCGGTTTTTAAAGTTTAGGTGACCTAATTTTCTCTTTACCTGGGGCCAGGGTGGTGGATGGAAGGGCAAAAAAGCAACTGAGATGAAGAACGAATAAGAAAATTGACCTTTTAGATTCCATTCTTTTCTTAAATCCCAACAGGATCAATTAATGAAGCTATATTTTAAATGCCTGACCTCACATTTCAAGACAACATAGACACCCTCAGACAAGATGGAATCCAACCACAGATCTTTTGCCTGCTCTGTTGCATGAAAGCTGCATAGAGAAAACACACAACTCCCCCAGCAGGGAATTCCTGGTAAGGCACAGTCAACAGCAGACCCAGAAGGGAATCAGTCTTGTGCTGAGGAACAGATTTTCTCTGAAAGTTAGAGAGGTGAAATAAAGAGAAATGAGTTTCAAAAATTGAGTGCAGGCATTGGGCTCAGTGCTGGTACAAAGCAGTGAATAATGGAGGTCAGTCCCCGCACCCTCAGAGTTCACGGTTAACGTGTAATTTGTTAAAAGAATCAATTTACTAATTATATAAATTATATGGACCAAATTAAAATGTATATAAAATACTATATAGCATAAAATAATAAACATTAAGGAAAATATTAGATAAAATTAAAATACAGAAAATATATAAACATATATATTTTAAAATTATATTAATTATATGAAGAATGCTCCAATAGAAGCACAGGTTACTTCAGAAGCTTATAAAAGGGGGATTGGTCTGCTCTGGGGGGTGGTAGAAGTGGACAGCAGGTTTTCCTTAGGAAGTGGCAGTGGTGTGAGACCCAGAAGGAGTTAGCCAGGCTGGGAGGAGGCAGAGGCACAGGGTCCGGATGGTGGGGAGAGGAGAGTGGTCCAGGCAGAGGTTGAGGCCATGTTCGAGGCCATGTTCAAGGCCATGGTGCCAGGACTATGAATTCTAACTCTGCCTCAAACTGGACATGTAGTAGTGGAAAGTTTCTGGGTTGACTAGTGTACCCCCAGCCCCAAATTGATGTCCACCTGGAACCTCAGAATGTGACCTTATTTGGAAATGGGGTCTTTGCAGATGTAATTAGCTAAAGTAATGAGATGACATCATACCGAATTAGAGTGTACTCTAAGTCCAGTGAGAGTGCCCTTATAAGAGAGAAAAGGGCACACAGAGACAGAAAAAAAGACGCCATGAAGAGAAGTGTAGAGATTGAAGTGATGTGTCTACAAGTCAAGAAATGCTAAGGATTGCCTACAACCACAAGAAGCTAAGAGAGAGGCATGGGATGGTTTCTCCCTCAGAGCCTCCAGGAAGAACTAACCTTTCTGACAACTTGATTTCAGACTTCCAGTCTCCAGAACTGTGAGAAAATAAGTTTCTGTTGTTTTAAGCCATCCAATTTGTGCTACTTTGCTTTGGCAGTCCTAAGAAACTCACACAGCCTCCTTCCCTCTCCTTAGATTCTCCATGCCTTGTTGACTCTTGAACTTTTACAATAAGACATAATCCTGTAAAACCCCTAAGATCTGTTTAAAATAATTTTATCATGTTTTGCATGGTTATATAACAGCCATCTTAAGTATAAAAATGCATTATTTTAGATACTCTATTAAAGTACTTTAAAACCTATTTTAATACAATTTTTTAAAATATCGAGATAATTTTCCTTATTTGAAATGATGTATGCTGCTTCATTTAGTTGTGTAACCCATAAGACCAAAGATAACGTACTAAAATTTAAATATACATCATTTAAATATATTAAATACATTTTAAAATCAGAGAAAAATTATGTGTTATGACATGAATAATAGGGAAAAAATCCTGCTGTTTTAATTCTTAGATATTTGGAATTTCTGCATTTGAACTCCCTGGTTTGTTTTTAAAATTATGATATTTGGTATCTAGATAACAAGATGAGAGAGATTTCCAGCTGTGATTTGTAATCACTTCTCTTCCAACTATATATCATAGCGGTAAGTAGTTTTTACTTCAATAAACAGCAGTATGTTGGACAGAACAAGAGATAGCTGTTATATACAAATTTGGATCGGGCACACCTAACTTAAAGGGCTGGTGAAAATCATCTTGAGAATGCAGAGAATCGCCACAGTTAGCTCCTCATTGATTTGAGCATCAGTGTCTCTTATGTCTCGTCTTACCCTTTGTGAGTACAGTAAACCAAGATGTTGCCAAGTGGGGGAAGTCATTTAAGGCCCCATAATGGGCAAAACCCCCACGGACGCTAGAGTTGACCATGTGAGAGATGAATTACATATCTGAGTCGTAGGACATAACAGTTTTTTCATTCAGGACCTGCTTCAAGATTCTGAAACCTTTCCATTTTAGAAGGAAACTGTATAGGCAATTATTTTATTTTCTGATTTTCAGTAATACACCTTTGACAACATGAATCTCAGGAATGTCTTGGAAAGTCAGAAATCCCATATCATCCCAGTAACAGAACTGTGATGTGCAACCCCCTGCCCAAGTGTGGGATCTCAGAGTAGAGTGAGCTTCTTAGAGCCCGAACCACTGTGTAATTGGTCAGTTCTTCCTGGGTCAAAGAGTCAACAGTCATTAACTGTGCTGTCATTTCAGCCTCTCTCCTCACTAAACACACTTCACAGATTGTTTAAAATGCAAACACACCCAATGAAGATTCCAAAGTCCACTATCCATGCTTCACACAGGTTGCTAGAGTTGCCTAAGCTTTGGTATGAACTCAGTTTCCTCTTTTGTTTTTCCTACCTGTATTTGCCATTGGAGCACCTAAATATTATAAAGCAAATATTAACAACAGTGAAAAGGAAAAATAGACAGCAATACAATAATAGGACATTTCAATATCCCACTTTCAACAATGGATAGATTATCCAGACAGAAAATCAATAAAGAAACAGTGAACTTGAACAACACTATAGACCAAGACCAAATAAACCTAACAGACATATACACAGACATTCCATCCCACAACAGAATACACATCCTTTTCATGTGCATGTGGAACATTCTCCAGACAGATGATATGGTAGGCCAGAAAGCAAGTCTTAACAAATTTGTGAAGACTTTTCCAATCACAATGGTATGAAACTAGATATTAACAACAGAAAGAAAACTGGAAAATTCGCAAATATGTGGAAATTAAATAACACACTCCTGAATAATCAATGGGTCAAAGAAAAACTCAAAATCAAGAAGTATCTTGAGAAAAATGAAAATGGAAACACAATATACTCAAAACTTATGAAACGCAGCAAAAGCAGTTCTGAGAGGGAAGTTTATAGCAATAAACGGCCTACATTAAGAAAATAGAAAGATTTCAAATAAACAATCTAATTTCACTTCTCAAGGAACTAGAAAAAGAACAAAACCAAAAGTTATAAGAAAAGAATTAATAAATATCAGAGCAGAAATAAACGAAAGACAAGAAAAACCATATAGAACTTCAATGAAACAAAGAGTTGTGTTTCTCACCTAAAATGGGTTGCTATGAGAATTAAATGATACTTAGATGCAAAGCATGAGGCATACAATTGTAATACTTGAAAAATGTTCACAATGGCTGCATCCAAGCCCCCTGGTCTACATATGCAGAGAAGTCAACTACATATAAAATCTCCCCTGGTCAAGGGAAGAAACGAAAACCCACATGGAGAAGACAAAAATGCTGGGTAGCAGGGTACCAGCCACAGGGCCCTGGCCCATGTGCTCAGGCAAAGTTGATTCCACTGCAGCCCCAGGAGAGGCCATCTACTCTGCAAGAAAACCAATCTTCTGATCTGGCATTCTAAAGGGTCACATGTGAATCGCCCCAATGTCAGAGCACGGGCTTGGCTAGAGAGAGGCCTATTTCAAAAGAGAAAGAAAATGGGGAAAGTTTTCAGGAATGTCTGTGTATCATTCTTGGACTCCTTGGCCACCTCTTCTTGGCTTGTGGAGAGACAGGTCCTCTCTAGAAGTTCCACAGGGCACAGAGCTTAGGGTCCGCCAGTGCCCAGCCCTTGTCTGATTTACCCTCAACTTGGTACTTAACATACAACTTTCTCAAATTGCTCTCTAGTGGTTATGTGTACATCGCGTCAATCAACAAGACTGTGCACATCTTGAAGCAGGTTCACGGCCCTTTTGTAACCTGATGTCTCTGCCTCACCCAAAGCTGACAGCCACAGTATATTTGGTAATAGAATTGAATACTTTACCCCCTGCATTGAGCAATAATGAGGAATGGTAGAAAAATGCATTCAGGGTATCAACAACAAAAAGGCAACGCTTTGCAAAACAAGAGAATTTCACAAAAATACATTTAGATATGGAGCCACGTTTTCTAAATGTGAATCATTGTGAGGAAAGGGGTTTAAAAATAATAATAGGGGCTATAATTTATATGAGTATTTGGCGTGGTCCATGTGCTGTGGCAAGCATCTTGAGAAAACTGTGCAATTTGTGAAGACATTCCTGCACAAAAAATGCAGGTGGTGGTGAAGTAGATAGAGTAAAATGTGAAAGTCACTCCTTCACATCACTCCCAAACCATTCTGATAACTTGACTTTCAACATTTTGTGGTGCATTGTCATATAGAAGTTTAGTATGTTGTCTTCTCTTTTATGACTTCCTGCATTGATAGTCTTCTTTGAGGAGGCCTCTCTACCCGGGATGATAAAAATATTGCATTTTTTTCAAATACTTCCACAGATTTCTTTTTTATGTTTAAGCTATTTATCCCATCTGGAATTTCTTTTTGTGTAGGATTCAAGATAGGATCTAACTTTATACTTTTTTTGTCTAAAGTTTTAGCTAATTATTTCAATAAAATTTCCTAAACAGATTGTCCTTTATCCTCCAGTTTTGAAACACTTCATTTCCATACATGAAATTTTCTGCCCTATATGGGCCTATTTGGGATTCGCTACTCTGTTCCATGAGTCTATGTGTCAGTTCCTGTACCACACTGTTTTAACTACCTGAGCTTTCAAGTACAGTTTGCTGTCTGGTGAGAACATACCCCTCTCCATTGTTACTATTTTTCAAAAATTTCTTAGCTGTTCACTCACTTTTCCCCTTTCAAAATGCAACTTAGTTCGTCTATTCAAATTCCAAATGATTTCTTTTCAGATTTTGGAGGAAATTGCATTTATTTATAGAAAGGAAAGGAAGATAGCAGAATCCGGTATGTTTAAAACAATGTCTGCAGAGTCCATTTACTAGTTACAAGAATTCTGGTTATAGATACATGATCTGAACAACTGTTCTTTAGTTAAGGATACAGTAAATTCAGGTGGTCCCTCCATTAAAAAGCAAACAACTAATTCACATAGCCAGCCCGAGTGGTCAGCTTTGAATCTCAGAGTGAATCTCTATGTTATGATCAGCACCCACAAGTTTTCAATTAAGGTTATAAAATCCAAGAAGGTTTCCCTTAAATGTTATTTTTATCAGATCATAAATCAAAAGTATACAGAGGTTACAAATTCAGACATTCCCCTCACCTAATTATTTCAAATCATTCTCTTCTATAATACCCCTTTTCCATTCTAACCTGAATTTCAGAGTATTGTGTTTATGATATAACTATATCTCTTGGCACGGATATCACAAAATTATTACCACAGACACTTAGTGGAACAAGTCCAAATTTAAACTAAAAACAGTACTTAAGAAGAGATTGTAAATTCTGGCATCCCTATTTATGTAATAATCACAATTTAATAAAGAATCCATAATATTAAAATAGTGACAGATTTTCTTTAGAGATACTGACCAAATTTTTC
The DNA here is from genome assembly GCA_963575035.1 of Avahi laniger. Taxonomy (NCBI): domain Eukaryota; kingdom Metazoa; phylum Chordata; class Mammalia; order Primates; family Indriidae; genus Avahi; species Avahi laniger. The sequence continues at coordinate 24,804 of CAUYSK010123948.1, forward strand.
TTTAAAAAGAACAAAAACTAAGAAGAGTTTAAACTTGTTTCAAAGTGTAAAAAGAGATAGAAATAAGATCTGTATTCAAAATAGACAAAAATCTAGTGCTTATGCTTGCGGGCAAAGAGAAAACATACATACTCCATCTAAATTCTCTGCTTTTTATATTTTTTCCCCAGTGCTTCAGGAGGTATTATAAAGATGAGAATCGAGCATGACTGAAGTGTAGAGATCACATGTAAGAACAAAGATTTCTTTGTCCGACAGACTATGCTTGTCTGAGAAGAGATGGGGTGCAAAACCTCTCTTTCATGAGATGTTATACGGACCTCTATCTGATGAAACAGCATGTTCAAGGAGAGAATGGATAAATCAACTATGGCACACTTTTTTTTTTATTGAGATAGGTCTCGCTCTGCTGCCCAGGCTAGAGTACAGTGGAGTGATCACAGCTCACTGCAACCTCAAACTCCTGAGCTCAAGCAATCCTCCTGCCTCAGCCTTCCAAATGGCTGAGACTATAGGTGTGTGCCACCACACCTGGCTAATTTTTGATTTTTTTTGTAGAGACAGGATCTGTTGCCCAGGATGCAACTGTGGCACATCCATACAAAGGAATACTACATTCAGCAGTGAAAATTCCATGTATTGATACATGCAATAACATGAATGACTCTCAAATGCATTATGCTAAGTGAAAGAGCATTCACATGGCTACATACTGTATGATTCTGCTATGGTCTGAATGTTTGTGCTTTCCGCAAATTGATATGTTGAAACTAAATCCCCAACTAGAGATAGTATTAAGGGGCGGGGACTTTGACAGGTGATTAGGTTATGAGGGTGTATCCTTGGTGAATGGGATTTAGTATTCTTGTATAAGAAGCCTGAGGGATATTGTTTATCCCTTCCACCATGTGAGGATGCAGCAAAGTGGCATCGTCTATGAGTAACAGGGTCCTCACCAGACACTGAATCTGCAGGTGTACTGATCTTGGACTTGCCAGGCTCCAGAACTGTAAACAATAAATTTCTGTTATTTATAAATCACCTAGTCTAAAGTATTTTATATTTTATTATAGCAGCCCAAATGGACTAAGACAGATTCCATTTACATGACATTCTGAAAAGGCAATATAATAGGAACAGAGTACATGTATCAGTGGTTGCCAAAGGATGGGAGTAAGGAGAGGGACTGACTACAGTGGGCACTTTTAGGGTGATAGTTTGGTTCTCTGCCTTGAGTGTAGTGGTAATTCACGAGACTTTACAGCCTTTGTCAGAATTTATAGACTGGTAAAGTTAGAAAGGTCTTTTTTTAGTTTCTTACTTATGTTAGCATAATATCTCAATTTTGTACTGTAAGTATACTCCATTTAATATTTCTGGAATTGGGAAAAATTTATTATGCTAAAGAGTGTAAGCAGATTAAGAAGGGACCAAGATAGACGACGAGAAGCAGCCTGCAAATGCTGCTCTCGTGAAGATGATCAAAAGTGGTGAGGAGATATTTACCTTCAGATCGCTCATCTAGCAGAGAGCACTGGGAATCAACAGGAAGGTGATGAAAGGTACCTAAAGTGAAGGAGAGGGAAGTAGGGCAATCCGTTTGGCAGGACTGGAGGTACATGGAGAAGACAATCACATGTGTGGAAGGGATAGAGGAGAAAACCTTGGGGCTCTACACTTCCCCTGCAGACATAGCAATATAAGCTGTGGGAGGGACCCTCTACCGCAGCAGGACTCCGGTATGATACAGGGAGCTGACTGCAGACTATGCAGTAGCACTGTTCTGGAGAGAAAGCACATGGGGGTCCTGCCAGTTCCTGAACCCTACATGCTGCAGCTGGTGTCATTTTGAGGCTCAAGACCCAGAACATTGCATCTACCTAGGGGTCAGATCCATTGCTGCCACCTCCACACTGCACCTGCTGGGCCAAAGAGAAGCAAGGAAGCCAGACCCTCTCACATACACCCCACCACCAAGGGACCCCAGGCAGAGCAGATATCTACAGACCTAGTGCCTGTTGCTGCCCCCTGGCTGGCCTTGTCCAACCACAGCTGCCATGAGACCTGGGCAGAGCATGTGGCCATGGCACCCGGCTCCTGCTGATGCCACCTGGGTTAGCCCTGCCACCAAAAACCTGAGCAGGATGAATATTCACACTGCCACTGCTGCCACTAGACCTGGGCAGAGCAAACACCCAGGCTGCTGTGCGCCAACTGTTGTCAACCACCTGCCAAAAGCCTGTCAACCACCTGCCATGTACCAACTGCCTGCAGCATGGCTGCCACACCCCACATGCCTGTGGAATGGGGAGACACAGGAAAGCTGCAGTGTTAATGGCTCATAGTGCATCTGCCCCTCTCCTGCCTCATCAATCTCCCCCAGTAGGACTCAATACACCATCCAGGGACTTCTCCCTCTTCACTGAGCAACAGAGTTCCCAGCCAGAGGAGAAGCAGTGTATTGCAAAGCTGTTTTGACTTGAGAGAAGAGATTTCAGATGAGAAGAAATCAGCATAGGAAATTCTGGCAATGTTAAAAAAAAAAAAAAATTAGGCTGCTTCGACACCCGCAGAGGATCACATCAGCTCTCCAACAATGGTTTCCATCCAAAAGAAAATTGTTGAAATATTAGATATGGAATTCAGAGAATGGATCGCAAGTAAGATCAATGGGATTGATGAGAAAGGTGAAAACTAACACAAACAACAACAAAAGAAGAAAAAATTCAGTACCTGAATGAAAAATTCACTAAAGAGATAGATAATATAGGATGAAATGTAACAAAACTTCCAGAAATGAAAGAGTCATTTAAGGAGTATCAAAATACAGTGGAAAGTTTTAACAGACTAGACCAAGCAGAAGAAACAATTTCAGAGCTTGAAGACCAAGCTTTCAAATTAACCCAGTCACCCAGAAACAAAGAAAAAGAATCAAGAATCTCCTCTCTGAGAAATAAGGGATTATGTGAGATGAACAAATATAAGAATCATAGGTATCCCTGAGGGAGAAGAAAAAGCAAAAAGCATGGAAAACCTATTTGAGAGAATATTGGAAGAAAACTTCCCTGGTATTGGTAGAGATAAAGACATCTAGAAACAAGAAAGTCAGCAAACACCTGGAAGATTCAAGGCCAATAGGATATCACCAAGACACATAGTCATCAGTCTGGCCAAAGTCAAAGTGAAGGAGAAAAAATCCTACAAGCTGCAAAACAAAAGCATCAAGTAATTTACAAAGGAAAACCTATCAGACTAACAGCAGACTTCTCAACAGAAATCTTACAAACCGGAAGGGATTGCAATCCCATTTTTAGTCTTCTTAAACAGAACAAATGCTCACCAAGAATTCTGCATCCTGCAAAACTAAGTTTAATAAATGAAAGAGAAATAAGTCTTCCCAGAGAAGCAAACTCTAGGAGAATTTGTCTCCACCAGACCTGCCCTACAAGAAATGCTTAAAAGTGCTCTATACATGGCACAGATCAATATCTACCCATCTAAAACACCCAAATGTTAAAACTCACAGCTCTTATAAAACAGTAACAAGGGAGAAAACAATGCAACTAGGCAACAATCAACATGATCACCAGAGCATATCAATATAAATGGTCTCAATGCCCTACTTAAAAGATATAGATTGGCTGAATGGATAAAAACACACAATCCAAGTACATGCTGTCTCCAAGAAACCCATTTAACTCACAAAGATTTGATTCTCATAAACTAAAGGTAAAGGGGTGAAAAAAAATATTTCATGCAAATGGAAACCAAAAGTGGGCAGGAGTAGCTATTCTTATGTCAGATAAAATAGATTTTAAATAAAAAATAGTAAACAAAAAAAAAAAAGAAAGAGAAAGAAAAAGATGGTCCTTATAAATGATAAAGATATCAATTCAACAAGAAGATATGACAATCCTAAATATATATGTACCTAACACAGGAGCTTCCAGATTCATAAATCAAATTCTACTAGATCTAAGGAAAGAAATAAATGGCAACATCATAATAACTGGGTACTTCAACACTCCACCGACAAAACTAGACAGATCATTGAGGCAGAAAATCAACAGAGAAACACCAGACTTAAATTAGACTCTATGACAAATGGACCTAACAGACATTTACAGAACATTTTACCCAAAACCTACAGAAAATATATTCTTCTCAGCACATGGGACATTTTCCAAGATTGGTCATATGTTAGGCCACCAAAACAGGTCTCAGCAAATTTAGAAAAATCAAAATCATACCATGTACCTCCTCAGACCATGATGGAATAAAACTAGAAATCAATTCTAAGAGGAACTCTCAAAACTACACAAATACATGGAAATTAAACAACCTGTTTCTGAATGATCCATGGGTTAATGAAATCAAGATGGAAATAAAAAATTTTTTTAAATTGAATGACAAAGATGACACAAGCTTCCAAAATCTCTGAGATAGAGAAAAGGAAGTGCAAAGAGGGAAGTTCATAGGCTTAAATGCCTATGTCAAAAAGACAGAAAGATTACAAATTAACAACATAATGACGCACCTTAAGGGACTAGAAAAAGAACAAACCAAACCCAAAGCTAGCAGAAAAAAACAAATAAATATCAGAGCAGAACTAAATGAATTGGAAATGAAAAAAACAATACAAACGATCAACAAAATGAAAAGCTGGTTCTTTGAAACGATAAACAAAATTGATGACCACTAGGCTAGATTAATCAGAAATAGAAGAGAAAGGATTCAAGCAAGCTCAGTCATAAATGAAAGAAGCTATTACAACCTGTACCATAGAAATTCAAAATATCATTTGAGATTACTATGAACACATCTACCTACACAAACTAGAAACCCTAGAGGAAATGAATAAATTTGTGGAAACACACAACTTCCAAGCTTGAATCAGGAAGGAATAGAAATCCTGAACAAATCAATAATGAGTAGCAAGATTGAAACAATAATAACAAAATCTTCCAACAAAATAAAGCCCAGGACCAGAGAGATTCACAGTTGAATTCCACCAGAACTACAGAGCTGAACTGGCAGCTATTCTGCTGATACTGTTCCATAATATCAAGAAGAAGGGAACCCTCCCTATCCAATTCTACGGAGCCATTATCACCCTGATACCAAAACCAGGAAACGACACAACAAAAGAAGAAAACTACAGACCAATATCCCTCATGAACATAGATGCAAAAATGTTCAACAAAATACTAGCAAACTCAATCCAACAACACATCAAAAAGATAATTAATCGTGATCAAGTAGGTTTCATCTTATGGATGCAAGGATGGTTCAACAAATGCAAATCAATAAATGTGATCCACCACATAAACAGAATTAAAAACAAAGACCAAATGATCATCTCAATAGATGCAGAAAAAGCATGTGATAAAATCCAACACTCCTTCATGATAACAACCCTCAACAAACTAGGCATAGAAGGAACATATGTGAAAATAATAAAAGCCACAGATGACAAACATACAGCTAACATCATACTGAATGGGGAAAAGTTGAAAGCATTCCCCCCAGGAACTGGAATAAGACAAGGGTGCTCACTGTCACCACTTCTATTCAACATAGTATTGGAAGTCCTAGCCAGAACAATCTAGTAAGAAGAAGAATTAAAGGGCATCCAAATCAGGAAAGAAGAGGTCAAACTATTCCTGTTTACCAATGATATGCTCTCATATCTAGAAAACCCTAAGGACTCCACCAAAAGACTCCAAAGAATAAACAAATTCAGTAAAGTCTCAGGTTATAAAATCAACATATACAAATCAGTAGCATTTCTATATACTAATAACAGTCAAGCTGAGAGTCACATGAAGAATGCAATACCATTTACAATAGCTGCAAAGAAAATAAAATACCTAAGAATACAATTAACCTAGGAGATGAAAGATCTCTACAAGGAGAACTACAAAACACCAATGATGAAAGAAACTGTAGATGACATAAACAAATGGAAAAACATCCCATACTCATGGACTGGAAGAATTAACACTCTTAAAATGTCCATACTGCCCAAAGTGATTTACAGATTCTATGCAACTCCCACAAAAATACCAACATCATTTTTCACAGATTTAGAAAAAATAATTCTACACTTCATACAGAAGAACCAAAAAAGAGTCCTGTAGCCAAAGCGATTCTAAGGAAAAAGAACAAATCTGGAGACATCACACTACCTGACTTCCAATTATACTATTAATACAAAGTCATAGTAACCAAAACAGCATGGTAGTAGTATAAAGGAAGACACACAGACCAATGAAACAGAATAGAGAACTCAGAAATAAAGCCATATAGCTATAACTAAGTGATTTTTGACAAAGCAGATAAAAATATACACTGGAGAAAAGGATGCCCTATTCAACAAATGGTGCTGGGAAAACTGGATAGCCACATGTAGAAGAATGAAACTGGATCCCTATCTCTCACCATATACAAAAATTAATTCAAGATGAATTACAGACTTAAATGTAAGACCTGAAACCATAATAATTCTAGAAAAAACATAGGAAAAACTCTTCTGGGCATTAGCCTAGGCAAAGTATTTATGACTATGACCCCAAAATCAAATACAGCAACAACAAAAATAAGTGAGACTTGATAAAAAGTTTCTGCACAACAAAGGAAATAATCAACAGAATAAATAGACAAGCTACAGAATGAGAGAAAATATTCACAAATTCTACATCTGACAAAGAACTAATATACATAATCCACAAAAAACTCAAATCAGCAAGAAAAAAACAAATAATCCCATAAATAGTGAGCGAGGCCAGGTGCAGTGGCTCATGGCTATAATCCTAGCACTCTGTGAGGCCAAGGCGGGACAATCGCTTGAAGTCAGAAGTTCAAGATCAGCCTGAACAAGAATGAGACTCCATTTCTACAAAAAATACAAAATTAGCCAGGTGTGGTGGTGTACGCCTATGGTCTCAGCTACTTTGGAAGCTGAGGCAGAACTGCTTGAGCCCAGGAGTTTGAGCGTGCAGTGAGCTATGATGATGTCACTGCACACTAGCCTGGGTGACAGAGCAAAACTCTGTCTCAAAAAAAAAAAAAAAAAAAAAAAGGGAAAGACATGAACAGATTTTTTTCAAAAGAAGATAGACAAATGGTCAACAAACATGAAAATATGCTCAACATCACTAATCATTAGGAACATGCAAATCAAAACCACAATGAGATACCACCATATCCCTGTCAGAATGGCTACTATTAAAAAATCAAAAAATAATAGAAGTTTGTGCAGATGCAGTGAAAAGAGAACGCTATACACCACTGGTGGGAATGTGAAGTAGTACACCAGCTATGGAAAACAGCATGGAGATTCCTCAAAGAACTGAAAGTAGACCTACCATTTGATCCAGCAATCCCACTTCCGTGAATCTTTATCATGGCACAATTCATAACCACAAGATATGGAATCAAGCTAAGTGTTCATGAACTGAGAAGTGGATAAAGAAAATGTGGTGTGTGTATATGTATATATACAACATGGAGTACTATTTCACCATAAAAACAAATGAAATAATGTCTTTTGCAGAAACTTGGATAAAACTGGAGACGATTATTCTAAGTGAAGTATCTCGGGAATGGAAAAACAAATACCACATATTCTCACTTACAAGTGGGAGCTAAACGAGGAATACATAAGGTCATACAGTGGTGTAATGGACATTGGAAACCAAGAAGGGGGAGGGGGAAGGATAAAAATCTACCTATCAGGTACAATGTACACTATTCTGGAGATGAGTACACTAAAAACCCCTGAGTTCAGCATTATAGATTATATAATTTATCCATGTAACAAAACACTTACACCCCCTAAATGTATTGAAATTTAAAAACCCAGTACAAACATTTTTTCATATTTACTGACCATTTGTTTTTCTCTTCTGTTAATTTCTTATTCCCATTTGCCTATTTGGAGTATTTATCTTTTTCTCATTGTCTTGTAAGTTTCCTTTATAAATTAAGCTTACGATACTTTTAATACATCCAAAAAAGAACATAAGCCAATTATATCTTAATAAACTTGACTTAAAATATTAATAAAAAATACTCTTGCAAACCAAACCCTCACCCTGTCTTCCATCCATCAACAACACATCAGTTATTTATTTTCTCATGTATGGTGATCCACTTAATGGGAACAAAGTATATAAGAACTAAATTTTCCTCATTGGTTAGAGCTCTTCATTTTGCCAGAGACATAGAACTCATTTTCTCAGTCCTTCCACAGAGCCGTGGGGAGATTCTTTTAAGTGAATCAAGTCTACAGAGTATAATGCTGGTGCAAGGATGGTGGCCCCAGGCTTATAGATCAGATTCTGATCCCACAGGATATTTTAAAAGAGTCTCACATAGCTTCAGGCAAAACTTGTGGGTTTTCATGGACAGTCAACTTAATTTCCTGACAGAGCCAACTACAAAGGCACTGCAATCTTTGACTGCATTAAGAGAAGTAAACTGTCCACATTACCAGAGGAGGTGATAATCCTGTTCTGGATCAGATCACGTGTAGAAGATTCAACTCAGTTCCAGCAGTACAATTTTAAGATGGCAATGCTCTCTTAGCATGAACAGCTGAAGCGCTACGGGTGCTTAGCCGGGAAAAGACAGTATGAGGGGAGGATGGTGTGTGGGGGGAATGTGACAGTCTTATACACAAATCTATAATCGATCACATGAAAAAGGGCGTAGATCACTGCAGGGCAGCACAGGATATAGAAGTAGTACCAGTGAGAAAAAGATGAAGGGCAGAAGATATTTGGCTTCATAAAATAAAAACTTTCCAAACCCCTAGCACTGCCCCTCAAAGGAATGGTTGCCTTCTGAGGCAAGGAGGCCACAGGGAAGCTTAAACTTGGTAGGGGGCTGGGTGAAAGGACTAACGTCAAGAGAAATGACCACAGTCAGCCAAGCACACCAAGTCTGAGAGGGTGGGGCGTCAAGGACAGACCCGGAAGGAGAGAGAAAGACATGGACCCATAGAAAGATGGTGGAGAGAGAGGAGACAAACCTCTCCAACTTGTTTTACCTCTGTGGTAGGTACCTATCCAGCACCCTTGGAGTCACCCTTTGGTGTAGGGGGAAGCCCTGTCATGTGAAAGGTGATAGAGAAGGAACATTTATTCTCTCCAACTCCTGGCCTGAGGTGATCCTCCCGCCCAGGCCTCTCAAAGTGCTGGGATTACAGGCATGAGCCACCATGCCCGACATCCATGTTCTCTCCCTACTCCCAGGCACTAGTCTGCAGGTGCATGACTCAGATTGGCTCACTGGAAGACCTGGCCTAGCATTCTGGGTCATGAGGAAGGTACGTGAAGGCACAAGAATAGATAAAGGCTAGCAGAGGAGTCGGGTAATGGTGGCGGTGGCAGTCGTGGTATCTTCAGCAGACGATTCCTATGCCTTGACCTTGGACATGTCCTTGGCTACCTAGTCCCCCTGGTTTTTGTCCTTTCTCTTAAACCCAGACCTTGACACTTCCATTGGCTTCTCTGAACTTCCCAATGTTCTGTGGCTAAATTTGCTTTCTGCTTTAAATGTACCAGAATTGTTTTCTGTTGTTTGTTAGGATTGCACAGATTGGAAAAGCGGGTTTTAAGTGCTATCTTACATCATCCTTGGGTCATATATGACGATGAAATTCCTAGGAAACTGCATAGTTCCCAAGGTTGCTTGCACTTGAACTTCTAAAAATCAATGAGGTGCTCTATTCTATTTCTTCCCCTACCTCCCTTTGCTCCAAGATTCTGAAATAAGAAGCCTGGAGTGGAGATGAATAGAAGCCAGACACTTTCTTTTTTTAAAAGTTGTCCAGGTAATTCTAATGTGGACTCTCAGCAGTCTGGCATTTGGTAACAGGTTTCTAAGCAAAGGAAAATGACCAAAACCATTTAATACAATTGGTCTATATCACTAAAGTTCTTTCAATCTCCTCTTTTTCCTTTCAGATTAAATCTGACCTACCTGTCAGCGTCTACAAGATGAATCTCCTCCCCTACTCTTACTCCTTGTTAGCACACTGCTAACCTGGAGGGCACTACCTCATCCACCACCCCTGCCCCGCCCGCCTCTACCCTGTACTTTTACTCTCTGGGATGTACTTTCTATTCTCTCTACCTACACAGATCCTACTAACACATCAAGGCTCAATTTAAGAACAGTCTCTCTCCTGAACTCTTTCCAAACCATTCCAGCCAGGATCGTTCACAGAATCACAGCATCTCAGAGCCAGAAGCAGCCTCTAGGAAGCACGTCGCATTTACAGCATGTCATTAAATCACACACTCCTTTAATTAGAATTAATGTCTGATGTTTTACATAAAGTTTCTGTTTTTATTCTTTGTCTCTCCAAATCTATACATTTTCTGTAAGCAACTCCATGGAGATGCAGTCGGTGCTTAGTATCATTAATGTTAATTACCACAGACTGAGTCTCACCATTCTCAAGCTGTATCATTTCCTGGGAGAAAAACAAAGCTTTATCCTTTCTAGGGATATCTAGTTTTTGGAACAGTTGCAGAAGCTTTTTACAGATATTAAAATCTGTCTGGTTCTTAATCTAGTCTGGAACACAAGGTCAAAAACCCTGCCATTCTCAAAATGACAAATCTTGAAGCATTTTCACCACCCAGAGCAGCAAAAGAGACATGCTCTTGTCTTTGAGCAAACAGAAAAACATCCTCTGACTTACAAGTGCCAACTCGCTCACCCAAACAATTCCTGGCTCTGGAGCGTAGCTGGAAAGCAGCCATGAAAAGGGCAGAGGGTGTGAAATGATTTGCTAATGGGCCATTAGAGCTACTCTAATCAGGAAGTTCAGAAGTAATATCTTTCTATGGGAATCCTGATTCCTCCCACACCCACCCAAGTAGGCTTTCATTGGGTTATAACAGAATAAAGTATTTCTCTCACCTGTAGTGATTCTATTTGGAGCCACTTAGCAGACATCTAAAGTCTTTGGGGGTAATATAATAATATTGATGGTAACGAGACCATCTTAAAATTATGTAACGCTTGGTACTTTCTTTCCCAAAGCCCTTCACATACATCGTATCATTTGATTTTCACGTCAACTTTGTAAGGGAGGTAGTGCTTATTTTACAGATGGGGAAGTTGAGGCATTGCAGGGTGAAGCGGTCTAATGAAGAGGTGGGGGACCCTAGGCATTCCAGAGGCCTCTGCCTGTCAGATATGGAAGCATCAGGATGGCTGATGTCACTCATATTTTAATCTAGAGCTGAGGGAGGATGCCTGGCTTGAATTTGTTCCCATACGCTGTATATATGGGCATTTGATTATGGACATTCTAATGCAACACCTCAGAAACAAGGCCCCTGGGGCTTAGAATGGTGGATCTAGTCAAGACGCAGGGAGTATATACTGGGTGTGGTCTTTCTGCATTAACCCAGTAGTGTCCACACCGTTCAGTCCTGCTCCCCCCAGCGCCGGTTGGCCAGTTCATTCTCGAAGCTTTTGTTTCCTCCATAAAACAAGGGCTCTGGGTCTGGGATAACAGGTCTGCAGTGGTGGTTCCTAAATTTGGCCGATTAAAAGAATAATCTGGAGAATCTTTCATTTGAAGAAAAAAATACAGAGACGGCTTCGTAAGATGACACTTGTTCATTAAAAATTTAAACAAAAAAGAAAAGCACAAATAAGAAAAGAGACCTCCAATTCACCCATCACCATTGGTGGCAAGCCAGCAGTGCCACAAAAACATTCCAAAAGAGCTGGCTACCACCCAAGGGATGCCTCTCCTCCTGAGGAATGTTTTACAAATAAGACTCTAGACCCCAGCCAGACCTGTGGGATGGGTCCAGCAATCTGCATTTCATAAAGTGCCTCTTGTGAGGCAGCCTGTTCACAGCATGGTTTTGGGAGCCAGGGATGTAGATAATTAACAGGGCGCCTCCTGTGGAGATGGGTACAAAGCAGCACATGCGTCAGGAAGAACTCTTCCAGCCATCATGAGGTGCCACTTGTGCTTCCTCTTATAGGGAGCTAGCCTTGAGAGTAGAAATAGTAAGAAAAAGTTAAAAAAAAGAAAAAAAGAAAAGAAAAAAGAAAGAATGGGAAGAGTAGAAATAGTAAGGATCACCCTACAATGGCTGTGCACCTGCACCCATCTGCGTGCACATCTCCTTCCAGAAAATCCACAAACGGGTGGGTGAGTGAGGAGACCCAGAAACACCTGGATCCAGTCCGGGGAGGAGATGTGGTCTCAGGCAGGGTCTGGCAGAACACCTGGGGGATTCCCACATGGAGGAGAGAACCAGGAAAAGAAAATGGCGAGCCCTTTACTAAAGACAGAGAATTCTGGTGCAATTCTTCAGCCCTGTACATGAGCAAGGACACTGAGTCTAGATTCCTGGAACATTCCTTAAGACTCATTCTAGGTAAAGTCCTTACACCCAGCCACTCTCCCCTCGGAAGATAGGACTGAGAGTGCAGTAACACATCTGTCCCCCAGAAGGATCCCTCTTTCACCAGGAGTCAATAAGCTGGGTTTGGAAGGCTCAGTGTTAGTCTCCTGGGAGTGTGATTAGCATGAGTCAGTCTCCAGGCAGCTGACAGCCCACGACAAACAGACAAAATTGGATTTCTGGACATCAGCGGCCACCCCGTGAAGCCTCCAGCTGGCCACATGACATAAGTGATTTGACCAAGGCCAAAGCACACTGTTAGGAGATAGCTGGTCAGGACTGGGGCTCTGGAGCTATTTACTAAGAAGAGCTGCTTGGGCCACGGAGGTTCAGGGACATTTTCCCCCTCTGCCAAAGGACCTTTCTCTAACTTGCAAGTATCCATGAAAATCTTACAAAGATATAGAACTTGCATTATCTAATGACACACTTAATAAATCACCCTTCAGGAAAGAAGAAAGCCATATATACAACGCTCCTCATCACACAGCATCTGGTCCACACACACGATCGGGGAGCAGATGTTAATCTGCTCCCTTCCGCGCTCGCCGGGCTGAGGAAATCGGCTGCAGGCAGCTGCCGCGATCTGCTCACAGCTCACCTGGTGCACACCAAGCCCACAGCTGCAGCAGCTTCCCAGAGAGCACATGCCACACAGTCACCTGGGGAGACATGTGCACACTCTGCTACCCCGCCCTTCGCCTTGGCCGTCTCTCCCAGGGCCTGAGCTTCCACCCAATTAACTTCCCAACCTGGCAGTTACTCTGAGCTCCAAACGAGGGAATGTGTACACTTTAAAGCAGGTGAAGTCTGTGTTTGGGGATTTTCCCACATTTCCCCTCCTAGAACATCTCTTCCCACAACGAAGTGTTACAATAGTTAAGCTATTACCTACAACTGGTATCTATCAAAATTATGGGAAGTGAGTTTGGAAAACACAGGCCTTCATTTGGATTGCTGTAGGCTACGATTTGTTAGAGAAGGAGAGGTCTCAGGCCCCACCCCAGACATACTGAGTTTTATTAAGAGCCCCAGGTGATTCACAGGCTAGAACATACTGTGCTGTCCTGGGTAAATATTTTTTCCCTGGTAAATGAAGATCTAAGTAAATATCAAGTGGCAGCCTTTAAGATAGGGTTTCTCTCTCTATTTTTGTGCCATAGACTTCTCTGACTATCTGGTAAAGTCTCAAAATAATATTTTTAAATGCATAAAAATATTAGGTTATATTAAGTATGAATGTCCGATTTCCTTAAGTATTAAGTTTGACAGTTGATATCTCTGACATTTTGACACTTCTTGTTTTATTTTTATTGTGAAGGTACATCCTCATTCTTTCAAACATGCAGTTTGGCTTGTGATTATCTTTCAAATTTTTTTACAGCAATTTTTGTAAAACCATGAATAAGGCAAAAATCCGAGTTATTTTCGAATATGAGTTCCGTTATGGAACCAATGCAGCACAGACAGCTCGAAATATCAACACAGTGTTTGGGAGGAATGTGGCTAGTGAACGCACAGCACGTCAATGGATTGAGAAGTTCCATTTTGGTGTTTTAATCTTGAAAATGAGCTACATGGGCGACCTGAGACCAAGGTGGATGATGATGAGCTGAAAGCTGCAGTGGAAGTGAATCCATCTCAACCTACACATGAATTAGCAGCAGGGTTTGACGTGACTATTCCAACAATATGGGACCATTTGAAACAAATCGCCAAGGTAAAGAAGCTGGATAGATGGGTACTGCATGAATTAAACGAGCATCAAAAGAGAAATCTCTGGAAGCTTGCCCTTCTTTGCTGTCACGACATAAAGGTCATCCATTTCCACACCGTGTTGTTACGTGATGAAAAATGGATTCTTTTTGACAATCACAAGCACTTGGCACAATGGTTGGATAAAGATGAAGAGTCAAAACACAGTCCCAAACCAAATATTCACTAGAGAAAGCTAATGGTGTCTGTCTGGTGGTCCAGCGCTGGTATTATCCACTACAGCTTCATGAAACCTGATCAGTCAATTACAGCGAACGTCTACTGCAGCCAATTGGATGAAATGATGAGGATGCTTGCGATTAAGCAGCCGAGATTGCTCACTAGAGACCTGCCGATCCTCTTGCAAGACAACGCTTGACCGCATGTCCCAAAAGACAACACTGCTCAAACTACAAAGGCTGGACTTGGAAACTCTCTGTCATCCACCGTATTCACGAGAGCTTGCAGCAGCTGCCTACCACTTCTTCCA
>CAUYSK010123951.1:0-38843 GCA_963575035.1 Avahi laniger
TGCCTGTAGTCCCAGCTACTTGGGAGGCTGAGGCAGTAGGATCCCTTGAGCCCAGGAGTTTGAGGTTGCTGTGAGCTAGGCTGACGCCACGGCACTCGCCCCGGGCAAGAAAGTGAGACTCTGTCTCAAAAAAAAAAAAAAGAATCTGAGAGAAGGAAATTTCCAGCCTTGTACTTTGTCCCCGGTATTTAGCTACCACTCAGGTACAATATTGCTCCTTAATGGGAAATTTACGCCCATTTTTGGCACTTGCTTGCCACAAATCTTACTAGAGACTTCCGTGAGGACTGCCAATTAACAAAGAAATTCTGATTACTTTCAGGAGAAAAACTGGCTTAAATGTTTTAAAGGTGCTTTCTAAACTCAAAAAGTTAATTTAAAAATATTTTTGAAACCTAAAAATTCTATAGGTAGATTAAGGAGAAGTCAGACTATGAAACAGCTTTGTAGTAAAGCTGTTTCTGTGGAACTCATTTGATTCAAAAATATAAATAAAATGTTTTTTATGAAGAAAGGTCCAGGAGAACTGAAGGGAGAAGAATTTAGCACCATTTGGGAATATTGAATTTATCTCAATTAAAATAAGATCATGCTTTCCTTTAGCATTCCGTAAAGCACACTCATCATGAGTTAAACAAATGCTCACTGGAGGTATTTCTCCAGCTTTCCACCTTAGAACCAGTGTTTTCATCTGAAAAATCAGAGTTAGAGAAAGCTTTTTCTTCCTCTTTCACTTGTCTCTTACATGGTGATGCCAGAATCAATTCAATTTTACTTGTTTTTGTAGGATTTTCTTTGTTCGTCAGGAGAGGAACGGGCTGCCTGTTCCTAGACAAACCAATTGCTGCAGGAGCTTCTTCGAAGCCAGGTTCCTGCAAAGCCCCTTCTCTCCCTGCAACCTCACTTTTACCGTCCCTGTCCTCTGGGGGTTTTACAGTTTTGATGATCTCTATGTCATGATCCACGCAAAGTTGCAGGGTTCCAGAGATCTCAACCCCACTTTCAGAATCACAAAGATCTACTAAAAAATCAGTCACAGCTTCATCTTCTCTCAATACTTTATTACATTGGTTGACTTGAGATTCCAAGCCATTACTTTTAACTTTCATTTCAGAAGCTGCTGAGGCTGCCCAGTAAAAACGGGGCACTGCCCCCAAGAACCTGGCCTGCTCTGACTGTGAGGGCTCCTTCTCGGGAGTTTCTTCCTTCACTGACACCTGGAACTGATAAGGAGAAGCTTCAGATATTTCTTTAAGAAGTTTCTCAAAACCAATATCAAAAGCACTCTCAGTTATTGATGGAGCCTCAGCCTTTTCTACTGTTTCTTTTATTTCCTCAGGATGAACTTCATAAGCAGCTTTCCTGGGCTCCTCTGTACTACCTATTAACTTTGATAGGGAAAGAGTTCCTGTATCGCTTTCATATTTTGAGGGGGAGGTTTCAATTGTTTCCTTCAGCAGTTTTTCTAAGCCAGCACTGAATTCGAGGAACTCCGATTTGGGTTGAGTAATTGTTGCCCTCACAATTTCTGCCATTCCCTGAGGTAGCTCTTTGCCATATTGCACAGCAGTGAAACCAGATGAGCTAAGGACCTGTTCTGATGGAGACATTTGGGCAGCTAAATAAGATCCAACTTCATGAGTTTTATCAGGAACTACATTGAAGAAATAAAAATCCTTCCTGTCTGGAACTATGGTATCTGTTGTAACCCATGGTGGGATCACTCCCAGAGGCTTTGTGGGGCTACCTGCTGCCTGTACTTCTTCAGGAAATTCTGGTTTCACTTCTCCAGGACCAACTTCCCTCCCAGGTGGGTAACTCAACCAAGCTTCTCTATGCAGCTTCTGTAATGCAGCATTTATATCATTCAGTGCAGGTTTTGGTGGAAGAATAACTTTCTCTACAGTCTCTGAAATTTCCCTTTGAAAAGGCAGCACCCTATCCTGGGGAACGAGATGAGCATCCTGGGACAAAAATATATGTTGGGGAGAGCTGGCTGCATCCCCAAAAGAACCCTTTCTGTAAATATGAGAAGGCTGATCCAATGGGTGAGAATCTTCCACAGCCATCTGAAGCAAGTTCTCCATGTTTAGCTGGCACTCACCACTTTCAGCTTTCTGAGGGAGAGCTATATTTCCCAAAGTTGTATCTCCCTCTGGAGAAGTAGCTACAATCTCTCTCTGATAGGCTGAAGTGTTGTGACTCTGTTCTACCCCTTTTTCAAAAAATCTAGCCTCTTCAGGCTCAGAGTTGGTTCTGGTGGTAATGGGTTCTAACTTGGTTTGCAAGGGAGAGGGCGAAGTTCCAGTTGCTTCCTTCAGGTTAGCACTCAGAGTGTTCTGTTTGACCTTTGGAGGAGCTACCGTTCTGTCTACATCCTCATCGGTGGCCTTCTTGGGTCCTTTGGCTTCTTCCTCAGTATCAGCAAAATCTGTCTTTTGAGGCCATGTCCTATTTTCAGAAACACTTGGTTTGAGCACGAAATTTCCGTGAACTTTTCCACCAAAAGGTTGAATTGCTGGTGATGAAACTTCTGAAAGTAGCTTCTGTAAGCTGTCATTAAAAGTGTCTTTGTAGTCTTTAGACAAAACCCTCCTTTTCACTATGGATTCTTGAATCTCTGGGTCTGAGTAATTCTTTTCTTCCTCAAACACTGGAGTAACAAGCCATTCCATATTCTTTTCCACATTTTCCATTGATGACTCATTGCCTGGCAACTGATGAGTGGACTCTCTGGGTGGTCTCAATGGAAATGTGGTTTCATCTGGTAGCACCTGGAGCATGCACTTTGAGTTTAATTTCTCCATTTCCTCTCCTGCTGTAACTTTTTGTTGGCTTATAAGTGCCTCCACTTCATGGGTATTTTTTCCTGATAATTTAACGTCACTGAATTCTTTGTGTTTCTGGCTGTTAAAAGGCACGGAATTTTTTTGACTTGTTGTCGTAGTATTCTTCACACCACTATTCTTACTGTTTGGATTAGCTTCTAAGTCCCAAAACTTTCTCAAATTCTCAAACTGAGAATGATTATAGACCTGTTCTGCATTGGATCCATCCATTCTTTCTTTTAGGGACATAACTTTAAAGTTGGTATTTGATTCACCAGCTAAAGGTCTGTCTTTCTCCAAAGGAGTGTGTATTTCATTTCCAGCATTTGAGGGATGTTGCAATGCTGGTAAAATAATGTCTGTTCTAGAATTCACACTGTCTGCCACTGGCATTCTTTTTATAGGTTCATTTGTCTTATTCTGAAACAGAGACACTTTACTTGATTGGTCAGCTGAAAGAGGGTTTTGGGATGGACCTGATATTTGGGGCCTGGTCTTTTTAGGTTTATTTGAGGAATAAAAACTGGAGAGTGGGGGTGCTTGACCATCCTCATCTAGGACCACTCGTTTGGCAGTGACCCAATTATATTCACTCTGCCCTGTAGATAAGCTGTCTGTGGCCATACTCTGTGACTTCACAGGCTGACATGCTTTAGCAGAAGCTTGTCCCAGGCTACCTGAAGATGTGGGCTCTTTATGAGTTAACTTGGAAGCTTTCTCTCCTTCCCAAAAGGATATTCTCTCACTCACTCTTTTGTATTTCTCTCTTTGCACTTGGTTCTTGGGAACCTCACCAACTTCTTGCTGCAGTTGGACCTCAGGCTTCTTCCAGGGAGATCCATTGTTGACAACTCCAGGTGGTGACTCAGTATTCTCTGGCTCTAAGGAAGCTTTCAGGATGTGAGTATTTTCTCCTTTGCTCTTTCTCTCTGCTTTCAGGTTGTCTTTCAGATTTGGTTCTTTGAAAATTGTTGAAGAGTCAAAATTCACTTCTGAGTCTCCTTTATTTTTTTCATGAACAAGAACCTTGGGTTCTTCTTCACCAAAGCTGCCAATATTAGTGTTGCATGGAACTTGGTCTTCTGCTTCAGATACCTTGAGAACACTGAAGGAATAGTTATTGGCTGGAGGAGGTACCCCATTTCCTAAGCTGTTTGAATCTTGGCTATAGTCCATATTTTCACTCCTTTGACTTGGGGTACCACAGCTTTCGAATGGTTGCAGTATACCAAGGCCTTCCTTTGGGGTGCCTTTTTGGGACAAATTCATAGATTTGGATTTGATATCCACATCATTATCTTGGCCATTTCCAGAAAGCAGCATATCTCCTTCTACCTGAAATGTTGAGTCAAATCTCACTGGCTTCAATTCAACTTTGGTGGATGATAGGGCCTTTGAGCCATTTTCTTTTAAGCTGTTGTCATCTGTCACCAAGGCAATAGCAACCTGTGATTGTGAGCCTATTTTTTCTTTGGGCTCTATTCCTTGGGGAAGTTGGAGGGATGTTTTATTGTCATCTGAATGAGAACTTCGGTTAAACCAGTCTAGGACTTTAGATATGGAATCATCAGTTGTCTTCCTTATCTCAGTGGTATATGGACCAGATTGTGAGAATGTCTTAACTTTTAGAGCCAGGAAAGGAGGGGGCTTACCTTGCTGATGGTCTCTAGAACTGCGACCTGGCACCTGAGATGGCTCAGGCTCAACACAATGAGACAGTTCACCTGTAATATAGAAATGCTTTGCTAAATAAGAAAAAAGCATGCATAAGGAACTATTATTCAATCATTCACATCATCTTTTTAAAAAGGCACTTTTTATCGGCACTGTTTATACCACTAGTTGTCTGTACCAGCATTTTTCAGGGGTTAGAGTCGTATTAAGATGTCCTACCAAAGCTGCCCTATGACAGTAATGGAAGGTAAATGTAGTATGGGGTATAGACCTAATTGGGAAATTTCTTCAAAGTCCCTTATTTTAAAAATTCATGTGAATTTTGCATTCTGCTCCATGTTACATTTTAAATATTTTCTCCTACTCTCAAATCTTTGCATAAAACTGACACTCCAGGAAGATACACCATACTGATTTTATGACTTCACTCATCCCCTGATAATGTCATAAACCCTTGATAGGGCTTATCCCCAAGTTTGATGAGCACAGACTTAAGTGATTTCAGGAGTTTGAAAAACAACTTTCAAGTAAAACAAAACAAGGAATTCCATCCACAACATTTGAATGGGACAGTGAGAATATTTGCATTCCTGGGCCTTACTCCTGATATACTAAACCAGAATCTCTGAAGATGGGGCCTAGGAATCTTTACTAACAGCTATCCTGGTAATCATTTTGCACACTGAAGTTTTAAGAACCATGATCTCAACAGACTCTTCCACTACACTCCATTTCCTGTCTACCATTTTTAAGTTAGAAATTATTTCCATAAGCTAAATAAACTAAAATGAAGATTGATGGAGAATATGATCTCTACCTGTTCTCCAATTTAGATTTACCAGTGGCTAGGAGGCTACAGAAGGATATTTGAGTTTTTTCTAAGCTATCAAGAGAGCAACCTTAATCACAGTGCACACAGTACATTAATCACAGTGCACACAGTACATTTGGATCAGGCAACTCGGGCGTTTCCGTACGACTCATTAGGCATTTAGTTAAGACTCTTTAGTTAAAGCTCAGATGTTTTAGTATTTCTACTTTTCCTAAAATGCTATACGTGTACAGGGATGGTCCTAAAAATTGTGTGAGCTAAATTTTTAGGAAGTTAGCCACATTTCAAATGCACTAGAGGACATTATAGTTAATAAATCTCTATCTTTAGTTTTAATCATCAACTCTGGCTAAATGTGAAAACAACGGAGTTTGTACAATAATTGGCACATAGTGGAAATTGGTTTCCTTTCTTAAGTACATATTGTACTACTAAATATATGTCAATAAGTATGACTTTCCTCTGAGAGAACTTTAAGAATTCTTAGTCTATTTACTGACAATTTAATGGTGATGAAAAAAATGTTGGTGATAAACTGTTAGTGAAAAAGGAAGTCTGGGCAGTATAAACACAATTTTCAAATTATATTCATGCCTAAAAATTATTGGAACTCCAATTAAATGTTAGCTATAGTTAACGCTGGGTGATGACATCACAGACAAGATTTTTAAAAATTCTGTGTGCATTTCTTCTTTTGGAATATTTTACAGTTAAAGTTACTGGCTTAAAAATAAGAACAGTTATTTTAAAAATTCAGTGCCAGGAATGGTTTGTTTCCTCTGAGGATTTTTTTTTCCAGTATGATAATGAGACATTGACTGTCCTGAAGTTCAGAGCTAAAGTCAAACCCTTCTGATTCACACACTTACTATTTTTTGGTCCTGGTTTTCTTTTTATGTGCCAGTATTACTTGTACATATTTTTGTGACAAGCAAAAAGGGGAAAAAGCAGGGCATTAACAAGTAAGCAATGTTTTATTTATAAGCACTCTGTGAGACCAGACAGGCTACCAGTCAATCAAAATGGCTTTAGCTGATGTTTTCTCCCAAATTTAATGGTCAGTTGGGATTTAAAAATTAGAAAGCACAAATAAATAAATCCAAAATTACAAAGGTAGTCTGTGAGAAAACAGGTACAGTTTCGAAAATAAGAAAGGCTTACCAAATTTTTCTATCTGTTATAATAAAGGGAAATATTATCAAAGAAATTTTTTGTTGTTTGAATAAACATCTAGGTAAACATCATGCAATTATTTGTCAATGTTTGGTCAAACAATAATTTCCTTTAATATAGGTTCTATTATTTCTTAAGAAAACATTTGCTAATTTTTAATTTTTTTAAAAAAGTTGTCATGTTCAAATGATTTTAAGTGTCTTTTAAGAAATGGATTGACCAGAAAATGGAAAAAGCTGCAGGGCTGAGCAAAAGTGATTCAGAGTTAACCTAATACTGACTAATAAGGGAGAAGGAGAGCAGGAGACTCAGTAGCTTGACTGTTGCTATTGTAAATTTTCCTAACTGTAAAGAAATTATCATAGAGTTGGATGCGGATTTATTGAAAATGAGACAGAGTATACAGCATAATTTTTCCCATTGCTTCTGTTTTTTAAAATCTAAGAAATTATGATTATGAGGCATTATGATTACTTCACAATCATAAAGGTATGAGAAAGTAGTTGGAGGCATTCCCTGCGAGTGGTGAGACCTTCAAGACAAGGCGAGTTAGCAGAAAAAAGCAGTGATTCATTGCCTTTCAATTCACACCACTTAAAGGAAAAAGTTGCTCAGGAGCTTTTAAAGTCTAAAAACAAATGGCTGGAGGCCCTGGGCAGGCCAAAGTCTGAGGCTTTTTCATAATAAGTACTAAAGTCTAATTCGCATCCTTTGAAGCTAAGAAAGTGAAGGTTCTCTTGAGATAACAAGAGAAATCAAAGTTCGGTAAAATGGTAATTAATAAATTTGCATTAGATGAGTAGTAATATATTTACTCTGTACAAAGATATTAGCATTTCTTTAATTCTTACTCTCTCTATATATACCTTGATTTAACTAAAAAACATTGCCATTTGTTTAAATAATATGGGGATTTTTTGGTTTGTTTGTTTGTTTTTTAGGGTAAAGTATGCTGGGCCAGAAACTGTGCTATCCTGTTTCTTTTTCTTATCGATGATCAAGGAAAACCTCCAAACTTATTAAGAGGTTTAAACATTTCCCGAATTCTATCTAGAACATCTGTCTGAATTCTTGCTAGAATGCCTAAAGGCAAAAAAACAGGCTTCTACAGAACTGGCTGGTCATTCCAAGAACACTGGGTCAGTTCTTATAACCTGGTAGTGACAAGTTTCTTACCAGCAGGGCTTTTGGGCAATTCTGATTCAAGCCTTGTTAATTCTGATGATTTATCTTTGTGTGCACCGATGGTGGGTGAATTTTCAATGGACTGTGGTCTTGCAGTTGCAACTTCTGAATGAGAATGGAGCCCATTAATTGGAAAAGAACCTGAAGTCATTGGCTGATGCGTTTCATTTTTTGATACATTTGAACTTGAGGCTGACTGATGAAAAGGCAAAGGTTTTCTGTACTGGGAAGACTTAGGATCATTCTGAAACTCATCTATGTTCCCTGTATCTTCTGTTCCATTCTTCGATCTATCAGATTCTAAAACACTAAATTCTCCCACTTCCCGGCCATGGACTAGCCCAGGACTCTGTGGAAGTTCATCCCTCACTGCAGAGAATCTCACATGCTTTAATTGCTCCAGTGAGTTTGAGGAAGAGTCATCTTCTAAAGAATGCTCCTTTTCAGAAATTCTCTCATGAATGGTTAGGCCGGGTGACACAATTTTGCTTTTGGGTTCCAAGTTGTGATTAAAACGAAGAAGAGTTTCTGAGTCTGTGCTACTGGAACTGGAGTTGCGTTTGAGAATCCCTCTGGGAGCCCCTCTTGTGCTCAGGGAGTCTGTCCTTTGTCTAGGAAAAGACTGGCTATCTCCTTGGTTTAAATCATTTGATTTATAGATCATTTTCCTGACTTTGGGGATTGGAGCCTTGATTTGAGATCCATTTGAAGGGCCTGGCAAAGTCTGCTTTGACTTGTCTAATGTTTGGCTTGAAATATCTAGGATAGGTGATTTTCCTTTTGACTCTGACAATTCACCTGAAAATTAAAACACATTAGGTGATATATATATATATATATATATCATATGGAGAATAATGCTGCAACTTAAAATACCTATCATAAACGTAACCTATAGTTAGTAAAAGTATTGAAATACTAAGGACAGTAAAGGAGGTAGCATAAGTACAGACCTAATGTGAAAAGTCTTTAAAAATTCATGCCTTGTGTTCTCACCCATATGTGAGGGGCTAAATATTAAAACAATTGATCTCATGGAGACAGAGAGTAGAATGATGGTTACCCAAGGCTGGGAAGGGTAGTAGGGAGCAGGGATACATCGGGGATGGTTAGTGAGTATAAAAATATAGTTAGTTAGATAGAATGAACAATATTTGATAGTACAACAAAGTGACTATAGTCAACAATGTATACTTTAAAATAACTAAAAGAGTGGAATTGGAATGTTTTCAACACAAAGAAATGATGAATGATTGAACCTCAATTACTCTGATTTGATTAATACACATTGTATGCCTATATCAAAACATCATATGTACCCTATAAATACATACAACTATTATGTACCCATAATAATTAAAAATAAAAAATTCTTAAAAAAATAAATCAATGGCCAGGAAAAAGAAAAATAATTCATGTATTGGAGCACAGAAGATTTTTAGGGCAGTGAAACTACTCTGTACAATACTGCAAGGGTGGATCTATTGGATACATGCCATTATACATTTGAGTATAATGTATTTGAGGACGCAATACCAAGAATGAACCCTGATATAAACTATGGAGTTTGGGCGATAATGATGTCTCAATGTAGTCCATCAATTGTAACAAACATACCACTCTGGTGCATGTTGCTGGTAATGGGGGAGACTGTGCCTGTGTGGGGATAGGGTATATATTGGAAATGACTGTATCTTTTGCTCGATATTGCTGTGAACCTAAAACTGCTCTAAAAATGTCTATTAAAAAATTCATGCATGAACTTCATTGTACAGTACATTTAAGATTACTGTGCTTTACATACTTTGAGATACTTTACACTCAATACAGAAAGTTTTTTTTTAAAAAAAAGAATAAAAAGAAAATTGCTTAAAGGAGGCTTAAAAAAACATTTAAGTCACTTAAAAAATTCATGTATGGAAATCAGAAAGGGGAACTCAATTTTTAAAAAATAAAATTCCAATACCTAAAACAAAAATTTGTTTTTTCAAGAAGTTAAAAACAAACAGGTAACATGTTCCAGTGATTTTTTTCTATAAAATATTTTGTGTAACATAAAATGTACCCAATGGGGAAAATATAATATTAAAACAGGGAACTGAGAGCCCTGGCTCCACTGTTTAATTGTTAATTTTCTGCCCCTTGACCAATCTTTTAATGTTTGTAGAATCTTCTTAGAGTTGCTTTTGAAGAGATTGAATTGTCTAGTATTTCCTCTTAATGGTATGTAAGCATGATAAAATTTCATAAAGGCAGACTTACATTAATTAAGCCACAAACCTGATCAAATGCTCCTGGGTGACTGGGCCGATAATTACAGATTAGAGGATCATAACATTGTCAGGAGGCCTTTCTTTTCTTCTTGAGGCAACCTCTTTTAATTTTAAACAGAAATGTGTGGGTACATGGTAGGTATCCAATTAATACTGGTAAGTGAAAGACTAAATGCCTCTGACAAATAAATTTCCCAATTCACTGATGAGGGAACCCAAGGCATGGAGGTCACGTAACAAGCAGCAGCTCTACGATTAGAATGCATGAACCTCCAGTTTCTAAAATTTATGCTTTCTCTTTCTCAAGGAAGAAACCATTGGGCATAGTAGAATAAGAAAGTCTTCAGGACTTTTCACTTTCTCTTGGAAGTTATTTTAGTGAAAGGAACTCTGAGAATTTCCCTTAGTCCACGATAACAAAGATAAAACTATCTAGTCCATAAAAATGATATTTACCCTCTTTTGAAGTCTGAAATAAACCAGCTCCTCCATTTTTTGATTGTTCATTTTTTGTTTGTTGTGATGAGTGATCTTCTGGCAACTTGGAGCTATTAAATGGATTCTTCCTTTGCTGGGGAAAAATATTGTTTATTAAACTTATTTTAAATGTCATGTAGCAACTCAGTGTTAGCAAATGCTTATTATCTCCAGTTTTGATAGTTTTATCCAGCAAACTCTGGCATGTTTGAAAAATAGTTGTCCTGATTAATCTGGTTAGCACAGATTTATCACATATGCCATACAAAAAAATTGTAAAAATATACTTAAAGCAAGAGTCCTACAAAGTTAGATCAGAAACAAGCATTTAAATCAAAATTTCATTTTACAGATAAGAGAACTTGGCTCTGGATAGAGCAAAGACTTGGTCAAGGTCAAAGCAAACTTAGGTCTCTCATCAGGTTATATTCCCACCAGTGCTTTGTCTACCACACCAGACCTTCATTGTGCCAGATCACACTTGTATGGAATACAATTGTAATTGACCTTTCCTAAGGATTTAGAAGACACTTTCGGTATCTTGAAGTGCCTCATTGTCATTATTATGCTCATCAATTCTAATGACAAAAAGAGTATCAATTAATAGGGATTTTTAATTAATATAAGATTGAATACCAATGTTTACTGTCTGTAGTTTCATAAATTGGCAATTCCCTCCCAGAAGCAGACTTCTGACAGAGATTCAGGAAGCTATGAGTAGGAATAAGGACTGACACGGAACTAACAAGCCACATTCCATATGCTTAAAAGAAGCAGTACCCAAATAGTTTCAGACTTTTTACTCTCTAGGGTTATGGTCCCCAACCCCCAGGCCCCCCAAGCTGTGGGACCGGTACCTTCCTCTGTGGTCTGTTAGGAACTGGGCTGCACAGTAGGAGGTGAGCAGTGAGGGAAGGAAGCTTCATCTGCGTTTACAGCCGCTCCCTATCACTCACATAACTGCCTGAGCTCCGCCTCCTGTCAGATCAGCGGCAGCATTAGATTCTCATAGGAGCACAGAACCCTACTGCTAGCTGCGCAGGGGAGGGATCTAGGTTGCACACTCCATAGGAAAATCTAATGCCTGATGATCTGAGGTGGAGCTGAGGCAGTGATGCTAGTGCTGGGGAACAGCTGCAAATACAGATTATCATTAGCAGACAGGTTTGACTGCACAATAAATGTAATACACCTGAATCATCCCGAAACCATCCCCCACCCCACTCCATGGAAAACTTGTCTTCCATGAAACCAGTCCCTGGTGCCAAAAAGGTTGGGGACTGCTGTCTTGGGCAAGAAATCTGGGTCTTCACAATGGATTAACATGGTATTCATCAGCTTTTTCTACCACAAGAAAAACAGTAAAAATTATCGATATTTTATAACAAAAAGAGTACTACAAAATTCTCTTTATTTTTGTGGTGCCTTTGATAAAATGAGAAAAATAGCATTCTTGCCAAAAATGAGATTTTTAAAGTCTGGGCTCAATCTACCTTGGGCGGAGACCCAGCCGATTTCCTTGTGTTTTCTTGGGACACGTCAATCACAGTGGAAGCTGGATTTAGCACACTGGAACTGCAAAAGAAACAATTCAGAGAATAAAACATCACCCTTTGAGGAAGTATAAATCATGCCTCTGAAGCTGAAAGTTCTTAAGGCAGGCTGGAAGACGAAGCTGGCTTAAAGGCATGAGGATTCTCTACAGGAGGATTCCCTATCCGGGGAACAGGACAGCCCCAGGGTGGAGTAAGGTAAGAGTGAATGGAGAGAGGTGAGTTGAGTAGGCCCCCTCCTGAACATCTTCTCCCTTTGCTAATGAGTAAGAAGAGCAAAAACGGGTCATGGAGGTCCTGGAAGCGGGTGGGAGAACAACCTGCTCAGACTTCTCGCTCCAGCGGCCTTGCCTCAGGCACAGGTGGTGAAGTCACTATTGGTTGAAACCGCTGTACCCTATTAACCACCACCAGTTCTTAGCGGCATCACAGAGTTAAGAGCTTAGAAAATATCTGAGGAGGTTCCGGCTTTTCCCCACACAGCGAAGGAACCAAAGCCCTGGGGAGAGGAGCAATCTGCCCCAGGGCCGTAGAACCTTGCCCGAGATTATTGTCACTGAAATCATGGGCTAGATGTTCCTGCAGTTTCATTTCCTTTCCTTACCTCATCTCTGTACTTCAACTGCTATTTTTGTACAAAGTTAGTCCCAGGAAAAGGCTGAACTCTTGAGGAAGCCATCCCTTCATTACCCTCCTCACTGTTCTAGAAAGGAATCACAGCAGATGAGGCAGATGTATATAAAATACAGCTTGATCACATGGAGGCAAGAAAATGGGAAAAGGGATGGGAAGGGATGGGTAGGGAACAAAGCAGGAAATTACAGTGGAGCCAGGATTAAGGCTAATAGACACATTACAGGAGTCCTCTATTCTTGCAATAGGTGTGTACAAACGTGAATCAAGTTATCTAGCAGCAAAAGTAAAAAAAAAAAAAAAAAAGAAAGAAAGAAAGAAATATGGTCACTGATAGAATTCAGTGTCCATACAATGAAAACCTCCAGTATCTCAGAACTAGAAAGCAATTTCTCTCAAGTGTCATTTTAAGAAGCTACTGGGTGACATGAGGAAAAATATCCTTACAGCAGATACTGTGCTCATTTTCTCAGTGTTTTGTATGGTCTCCCTTGAGTAAATAAAGCAGTCACATAATCAAAGGACCTGAGCCAAGTGTTGATGGTTGAGGGGTCTCCATCGAACACCCATCTTCTCCTACCATCTTCTTCCTTCTCCCTCCCCACTCACCAAGCCCAAAGGATAAGCAAAGTTTCTACATTCTTCTCCCTCTGCTCCCTCGAATTCCAGTTCTTGTGCTTCCAGGACTCCAGCCTCAGCTGCCCATATTGCACATCATGTTGTTCCTCTTTCCTGTAGATGACATCAGTCTCTCCCTTACAGAACTCTATCCAGCTATGTGTTTCATGTCTACTATTCGATCTCCTTCTATGTATACATATCTTCTCTCTCACAGTAAACTGGGAGATCCCTCAAGAGTATCTTGACCATCTTTATATTCCCTGCAGTGCCTTGCACAGTGCCGGGCACATGACTAAATAAAGGCCAACTGAGCTAGTGCCAGGAGAGGCAGCAGCAGACAGGAGGCTGGTATTTTTTTTAATCCATGTTGTTTTCCAAACTACAATGAGGTAGATTATTTAGGTATTAAACAAAATGTCTTTGTTTCTGCTATTCAAAAAGCAAAAGAGAGGAAGAAACAAAGCAGTCAGAACACATGGGCAGACATTACAATACCAGAAACACACAGTATTCATTGGGTTACACCGTGGTTGGGATGGGGGAAAATAGGATAAGGATGGGATACTTGGTTAGCTACAGTTCGCAATCTGTTTAATAGGAAAAAATGAGAACAAGAGTCTTATGCCTCGAACTTTGTCCAAAATTACATTTGCTACCTAGTAGCTCTGCTTCTCTCAAGGAATACTACAAATGTTTTGCTCACCTGTCTTTTAATGGTCAATCATCAGTAAGGCAACCATCTTATTCTCAACTGGTCCTTGCAACATCTCTGTGAGGTACTTCATTCTCCCCATTTTACTTGTGAGAAAACTGAGGCTTGAAGAGGTTAAATAACCTGACTGAGATCACAAAATTAGTGAAAGAGCTGGGGATTTGAAGGTATGTCTGACTCCAAAGACAATCATGATAATGGCCAGGCTATACTGCCTCTGATTCCTTGCATTATCAAAACAGGGTTTGTGGCAAGAGGACCCAAGGCAAGTCTGGGCAATTTTTCATTCCTAGTGCCTCACACAGCTGTCTCTTCGTTTCCACCTCTACTGATACGTCTTTTATTTCTGCCAACCGTATTGGCTTCACATCTGGCCTCCTGACTCCTAAGTTCCACTCTCTTAATCCATTTGGCATTCTACCACTAAGCTGGGCCAAATGATCCAAAACACAACTTTGATCATGTCCCTCTTCTGTTCATTACCATTACCTGGATTCTCAAGGCTTGTGGAATGAAGTATGAACTCCTTGGCAAGGCACTTGAGACCATCCACCATCTGCCCCAATATACCTTCCCAGTCCTCCTTTCTGTTGACCATTCCTGCCAAGTGGTCAATCTACTTATTGTCCCAGAAACTCACCTGACTGCCATTTTGATTCAAGTATCCCCCAGCCCCTCCCTGTGTTTTCTCTGCTCTGTTGCCCAGATTTTCCCTATTAAGTCCAGTCCAAACTTTCCATCCTGTATCAGCCTAGCTAGCAATGAATTTCCCTTGTCTCAATTAGTACAGCACATTTTACTGGTACTTTGGACTAGGAATTTGCTCCCTGCCTGGCACTGTTTGTTATCATGTGGTCAGATCTTCATATGTAGATACATTATTTTTCCTAAGAGAATATGGTCTCTTTATAGCCAGATACTGTGTCTTTTGTTTCTTAGAATTCCTCTCAGAGAGTAGTAGACTGTGTCCTGAATATGAAAGATCTCAATACATTCCACATGATGAGATTTTTTAAACTGTGAATCAAGCCAAATTCCACATCCTGTGCTCCGTAACTTTCTTCCCTCAAGCACTCTTCAAAATGGACCCGTGATATTAGAAGCAGCTCTTAGAAAAAATTACTCTATCAAGAAGATTACTAAAATGTGAGACTATGATTTTGGCATTAGGGTTCCCCTCCTAAAAATGTCTGCATTTTAATACAAGTCTTTGAAGCCTTAACTAAAAAGAATAAATAGTGTTAGCTACTGTGGAAGGGCCCCTGGAGGAAGAGGTAGGACTTTACAGCACTCTAAAAATCACACCACATAGGCAGCTGGACTCCCCATCTGCCTTCAATATCCAGCCACAAAGTGCTCCCACGCACATGCAGGAGCTTTGAAAAATTTTTGAACCTTTAGCAGCCATTCTCTCTAAAACAGTTAAAAATAACAGCAGATATACCTTCTTTTGTGGTATTTTTTTTTAGCTTAAATATTAACAGTTTATAGAACCAGAAACAAATTCTGCAAGTGATGTTTTTCACATGTTTTTTGTTGATCTCTCACTTTGGACTGTGAGTTCCTTGGGGGCTCATGCTGTGTCTCATCCCCAGCACCCAGCACTGCGCTGGCATGTGTTGGCACTCAGTGAAGCTTGAGCAAATAAACAAATGAAGAAATGGCTCAGGGTTGACGGGAGCAAATTAGAAATCCTTCAAGTCAGTATCATTTTAAGTAAAACATTAATTGGGGGCATGCATAGTCCTCCAGTGCTGTCACAGTTCGTGCTACAGATTTGTTGAACATGAATATTCCCATCCAAGCATGAGACATTTTGATGTCACAGTGAAACTATTCCTGCTACAACTGATTTTAATAAATCCAAGATCTTACAGGATTAGGAGGGATTCTTTTAAGAGCTCAATATAAATGTAGGCCAGGTCTTCAAGAAATGAAATATACACATTATTGATTTTGCTATCAATCCTAGAAAAAAATATAAAATGTATTGTCCCATAGATCAGCTCATCTCTACCCTGTCTTTGAGAGTAAGCTAGTTACCTTACACTGACCTCATTACTGGAAGTAAAGGCAAGTAGTTAATCCTTCTGGAAGAGGAAGATGGATATATACAAAAGCCTTCCATAAAAAAGAAATTAGTGGGAAAAAACTATTCCAGAGCTAAAGATATGATTTAAATGGATTGTTTGCTATTCCACAGAGGGTAAGATGGAGGAAGACTGGTGTCAGAAGTATCACTAAAGCATAGGCAATGAAGCTCGAAGACTAGCATTTTTGGTTCACTACACTGACTTAAACAAAAGCATTTAATTCTACCAGAAACAAAATTTGGTGGGGATATGCAGTTTTGCCTGCAAGGAAACTCATCATTTTCTTGCCATTTCATAGGTAAGTGCCCAGAGGAAAACCTGCCAAGGCCGTGGAATAAAATATCATAGTGAAGGGTTTTTTTTTTTTGTTCTCCCTGAACTCATTTTGGAGACATTTTCTGGAGATGCTTTTGATTAATGGACTTCACAAACCTCTACAGCAACCAAGCCCCCTCCTACCTCCATGCCTTCTAGTTCCCCATCTTGAATGCTCCTCTCACACTGCCCAGCTCAAAGTCAATAACCAGAATTAGAACTGTGAGCCTTCAGAACTTTCCCTTTGCCGCTACAGAGGAAACCTTATTTTCTACTCCTCTACTCGTAAACCTTTCTCTACTTCCTTGTGCTACAGGTGCAAACAAAGGAGAGTTCAGAAAGAATGCAGGTGGCTGCCGGTGCTTGACTATATGCTGGGTACCCATAGCATTTTAATTCTTCACGGGTAGGACTCCACAGAATTGTGCCCACAATAAAAAGAAGATCCTTGCCACAGAATTTATTAGAAAAACTCTTTCAGAAACTGTAATAATTAGTCACTGTTGCCTCATACTCCCTGACTCCTGGCTAAGAAAATATTGACAGGTATTGAGTCATTCTTTTGAAGTTCACTTAGTCTAAAAGTAAAGGCCCCAAAATACACTTAACACACCCAGTTTACAAAGTTTAAAGTATAGGTGAGAAACACTGCAGGAACCTGAGACCAGGTAAAGTAGTAGTTTCTGACATGGAAAGAAGGAAATAAAAAATAGCTCCTCCTACGGTTCTGCATGATTACGATCCATGCCACGTATTATAGGGTTGGCCTTCAATGAGCAGAGCATGCTGGGTACAACTAACATCTTTATTCTCGCCTTCTCAACCATACTTCATCCATGAAATAATAACATAATTATAATGCCACCTGGAAATAGCCAATTTTCTCTCTTCCTGAGAAGTGCCAAGTGATTCCCATAACTCTTTTATTTAATCTCACAACGTCCTGGTGAGGCAATTCTGTTCTGATTTACAGATTAGATCAGGAAGACTTGTCTGAGGTCACTCACACAAGGAATGTAGAAAACAGTGGAAATGCGAATCATAAATGCTATGTTATTAGCCTCAAATAGAGAAAGAGTGAGAGAATACCCACCAGCCCCATGGGGTCATGAGGAAAATAAGTCTGGCTATGAGGGCCATGACACCTCTGTTTCTCAGGCCCTTTGAGATGAGTTACTACAAGAAGAATGGGAAGTCTGACCCAGATAAAACTGGGCAATGAGCTATTTGTCTCTGACAAATCTTCTCCTTTCCCATTCTGTAGCACCTGTTCCCACTTCCCTTTGCTGGTCAGTCCTCTGACGCTCCCTAGTCCCCATCATCCCAGCTCTTAAGAGCTGCTCTCAGTCCCTTGGTGGTGAATCTCAATGACTATGTTCTTTCTCCTAAGGTTTCTAATATTTTAGGTCTCATCTTTCTTTATGGAAGAAAGGCTTTCATCCTACAGTGGTCCCGAACCTTTTTGGCACTAGGGACTGGTTTCATGGAAGACAATTTTTCCATGGACAAAGGTTGGTGGGGTGGGGTGGGGTGGAGTGTCATGGGTTGGGGAGAGGTGGTGTGGACCTCAGGCAGTGAGATACGGCTCATTTCCTATCAGGCCACAGACCAGTACTGAACCACAGCCCAGGGGTTGGAGACCTCAGTAGGCAGCTGGTGAGTAGGGAATCACAAAAGGGAAGGAAGTAAAGTGTTCCTCACACCCTTTCCTGGGCTTCCTAAAATATCTGTGTGTATGCAAAAGCCCATGGTTCCATTTCTTGAGCACTTACTATGTGCTATGGACTGTCTTAAGAATTCTATATTCACTAACTAATTAAGTGCTCAATAATTCTGCTAGCAAACTATTACCATTCCCATTTTAAAGCTGAGGAATTAAAGGCCCTAGAAGTTAAGTCAATACTACTACAAGGTCACAGTACCAATTAGTGACTACTGTTGAGGTGTTTTAACCTCTAGCCAACATGGCCTCTACAGATATAGTAGAACATCACAAATAGTCCCAGAGGGGAAACAGTACAGCCTACAATTCATGAGAAAGAAATCATACCCTCTCCAACTGGGAAATGGATAAATAGTGAGTGTATTAATAGAGTTAGTATGCCATTATCCATGAGACATAACTTTACTCATATTTGACTTTGAAATGCCTACTGGAACCTACATTATACACCCTCCCCTTCACCTATAAACTGCATTGGAAATATTCCTGTTCCCCACGTGCCTCAGCCTTGCCCTGACCCAGTAACTATCCCGCCAGCAAATTCATCGACTTCATCGTTGGAGACTCTGAGTGGAACTATCATCACTGAGGAGCTAGAGATAAAATGCAACTAACTTCCCCTCCCGCCAAAGGGTAACAACTATACCCTCAAGGGACAGACACAAATAGGAAGATCCTTAAATACCTAAAAACAAATAATTATGGTTTAAAAGGTGTGTGGCAATGTCACCCCACAACTGGCTATTTCTTAGGAAGGATATACAAAGGTACATTTTGATTGGTCAGATAATAACATGTATGGAAAACACCAAAAAAATTAAGACTGAAATATTGAGGGCAATCTGTATCTTTAAGAGGCATTTAGTATGTATCATGTGCCAGATATTCTACCTATGTTATCACTCATTCTGATCACAGCCTTTTGCCTATACATTATCATTCTTAGTTACGGTTAAGAACATAGCAAGGTTAAATGATTCAGACACGGTCAAATGGCTAATAAATGGCAGATTTAGAATTTGATTTCCTGTCTGTCTGGTTCCTGTGCTTGAGCTTCTTCCATTGTACCAGGCTGTTACAATGCAATCATAATGCATTGCTTCCCTGAAATGATTTATTCTCCTATATTCATTTTAGAGTACCTCTTCATTCTACTCCAAGGAGAAATCCTCAGAATAAAGAAAAAAAAAAACCCACTATTTCTGGTGACAGAAGAAATCACCACTTAACATTTTAATTTTATTTCAGATTCAGATTTATTAGAAATTCTACGAGCTGGGGAAGAATACCACTCAGGATTTGTTCCCAACAGGGCCCAAAATTCCCTCATACACTGCCCTCTTCCCCATACCCATAACACCAGTCTGGCATTTGAACTCATAGCCCGCCATTTTGCCTGTACAGCACAGCAAGCCATGAGACCCCCATGAAGCAGCTCTCCCCACAAGCTCTGTCTTACCTCAGGCTCGTTGGTGCTGCATTTTCTTCTGGCTCTTCTACAACGCCAGCTAGCTCTGAGGGAAGGAAAGCATCTTTGTTGACATTATTCACCCAGCTTTCCTTCGCCCCATTTGCTGTGTCCTTACTCTGCTCAGCTGAAACAGGAAATGATAAAGATAGGAGGGTTATCTCTCGCCTCTATGAACTATAACTCTCTTATTGGCTCTTATCACTGAAGGCTCGAACCTGAACCTCAGGCCTTCCTAGTGCCAAGGCAATCACTGAATCTAAGTACCTGGGATTAGAATTACATCTGTGAGAGCAGTCAGTAGATTCCCATGATGTTAGCTTCCTGCAAGCAGAGTCTCCTGGGAGCACAGGCGTTCCTTTCTTTAAATGTGCAGGTGACTCCAGAGAACACTAAAGCAAAATTCAGACTGCCTCTAGGCTAATCTGACTTGAATGGGGGTCAGGACCAAATGTGCATGGCCAGGGGATGCTCAGCAGGGAGTCCTCCGTGGCACAGAAGCAATAGCATTACCAAGCATTTAGTGAACTGCTACAATGTGCCCAACCCAATGCTTGGCTCTAAGACAGAAAGGGGAACAGATGATTCTAGTCTAGAACGTCCCTCTCTACTGTCTCCTCCTCCGCCTTTCAGTTTCTACACACCCAAATTCTAAATATTCCTCAATCCCAGCTCATATGTCTGAGCCTCCACAAAACCTCTGTGCTCCCTCATCAGGAAATAACCTCTTTTGCCTCTGAACACCAAGGACTCTTTCTTTACCTGAACTTCTCTGAAATTTAGCATCAACTGAATGATGACTAACTACCAGGCACTATGCTGAGTTCCTTGCATGCATTATTCTATGAGGTTGGAGCTATTTTCCAAGTTTACAGTTTGGAAATTGAGGATCAAAGAGTTCAAGAAACTTGCCTAAGGCCACATAGCCAGTAAGTGCCAAGAATACTTTCATCAGTGTTAAAACGATGAAGCAATACCAGGACTCTCGATTTCCAAATACTTTCCAGGGTGGTATCCCCTTCAGTCCCTTTACACATAAGTCTAGTTTCTTCAACTACAAAATGGAATCCACAGTACTCACCAGTACTCCTCAATATTTCTGAAGGTCTTGGTGGGGTTTGTTATGTTCATTTGTTCTGAGACAGGGTCTTGCTCTGTCACTCAGGCTGGAATGCAGTGGCACAATCGTAGCTCACTACAGCCTCGAACTCCTGGGTTCAACTGATCCTCCTGCCTCAGCCTCCCAAGTAACTGGGACTACAGGCGAGCGCCAGCTAATTTTTAAAATTTTTTTGTAGAGATGGGGTTTCACTATGTTGCCCAAGCTGGTCTTAAACTCCTGGCCTCAAGCCATCCTCCCACCTTGGCCTCTCGGAGTGCTGGGATTACAGGTGTGAGCCACTGTGCCCTGCTGTCTAGGTGGTTTTAAAAAGTAAGAGGGCTGCAAACAACGCATTGAACGTACTAAGCAGTTAGCCCTTATCTTCAAGGAGTGTGGCACTGAGGCAGAAAGACTTTGAAATTCCAGCTCTACCGTTTGCTAACTATATGATCTTGAAGAAGTTGCTTCTCTGAGCTTCATATACCCCATATACAGAATGGGGAAAAATAATGCCTACTTTACAATATTGCTGCTACAATTAGAAACAATAGAAATTAAATGCCTAACATATATTAGAGGCTCAAAAAGTGCTAGCTATTTTTCTTATTAAGTACAAGCCAGACCTAGACAGGGGTTTACACTGACTGATCCAGAATTAATTAGAGAGAAGGTACACAGTACATATTTACTGAACTCAAGAGAATTCTAAACAAGCCCTCAAAATATTGTCTTTATAGTCCCTTAAATAACATACTTGGTTGATTAAAGAAGGCTTGACCAGATGTCAAGATCACTGAACAGGAAAGCTGATCCCTCTTTGTCTAAACCTTCATCTTATTCAGAAGGTTCAGAATCTTCAGAGTTAAAAGCCAAAGAAAAGGTGGTAAATCCTTTGTAAACCCAATTATCTATGCTACTGCAATTCAACATGCACCCAAAGGACTTCCTATCTTCCTCTATATCACATTCAGTCACTTAGCCCTTCCCTCATCCATCTGAACCTAGGGCAAGAAGATTTTAAGTAGAGGGCCACACCTTATGAAAAGCATACCTCCAAATGATTTCCTTCAGCAGATTTCAGTGCTGACTCTGACACCCTTCCCTTCTCCCAACTCCTCCTTCCCAAACAAATGCTGGCTGTAAGTACACTAGCCAAATCAACTCACCTGCCACCTGGAGCCTCTTCTTTCTCATAGATGCTCTGATGATATCTGCACCATGGATTTTGTCTCTGTGCCTTTTTGCCTTGGCTTCATAAAACCATTGGCCACTCATATTCTTCAGCTGCTGGTCATCCTTAATTTTTTCAGGCAAATGTCTACAAAAGGAAAAGAGCTTTACTTCACTGAGAACCCACAGTAAATAAATGAGCTCATTCTAACAATGCACCAAGAAATTCATAAACATACAGCCAAAATGAAGCTTTTGATATTTTAAATGATCCCACAAACCTTCCAGATGACTAACAAATGTATGTTCCCCTTTAAATGAAAAGTCAGAGATGCCAAGGCCAGCATTTTTCTTTTTCAAACTCAATGGTTTAATCCATGATCCCCAGATGACACCTGAAACTTCTCAAAAGCAGATTCACTTTTTGGCTATAGTCTTCTGTGTCTACTGTTTAAGTGTAAATACCCCAGTGAGGGATAACATAATAAGGCTCCCTAAGCCCTGGTTTCATCTGTAAAAGGGGTTAATAATAGAAATCTACCTCATTGGGGTTGCTATGAGAACTAAATAGGCTAATGCATGTAAACAGTCCTCTCTGCTCATGCCTGGCACCTAATAAACACTCTATGAATAATTGAGGGCTTGGGGGGGTAGTTATCAGCATCTCAGTCCTTTCCATTTTGGTGATATAAGTTTATCAGAGACTCTCCTGGAAGGCTATGGGTGGAGGGGCATGATGTCCCTGGTGCTTAATGTTAGGGAAATGAACATAGAAAAAGCAGGATGGAATCAGGGAGACCAAATTTGAGCAGACAGTTGTGCAAGCAAGTTCCATTTGTGCATATTCTGCTTTTAAGGGTTCCACAATCATTTATGCTCACTGAAAAGCTAAAATCTAAAAACAAATAAAATACAGTACTGCCCACCTGAAACTTTCCTAATTTATACTGACTGGAAAAATAATTGTTTTAATTGATGTCTGCATCTCTCCATCTCAATAAAATGAAAATCACAAAAATCTATCTTTTCTTACTCATAGAGACGTACTTAGAATAAACTGGAACAAAAGTCTTAAGGAAACTTTGAACTCTTGGAAGAAAACATGCTACATAAATCCAAGAGGGTTTTACAATTGTCATTCAAGCTAACGTGCACACTTCCTAAAGCAGCAAATCTAAGGGTTTTAGGCAGAGAATGTGAATGCGCCAAGGTGGTCGCAGGGCTGTGTGTGAGGGTTGCACATAGGCATACCTGGGAGTGGGGCAAGGAGTGGGGGCAGTTATCCGAAGTCTAGCAAGCATGTCTCCTCTCTCCCAAGTGTGCCCAAAGAGTGTCCTTCCACCCAGAGTAAACGCTGCTAGAACTTACTCTCTTCTCTCAATTACCTAGGAAGAAGTGACCCTATCCCAAACATGTCCAACCACAATGCTTAGCTACGCATTGTCAGGAGAGCCCATCTCCAAATCCTGACAGGGACAGTGTCATGACTTCATGGTTCTGGTTTGGTGACCATGGTCTCATGGTCACCAAAGAGATTCAATTCTTATTAAATATTTCTTATGGTTTCTCACTGCCTAAGGCATTCTACAGAGCAAATAATCTCTGCTGGGCTGTTGGTACAGCTTTTGCTTTCTCCTCTCAAAAAGACCAAGTGTGAGTCAATTCCAGAAGAGAGAGTCCTTCCACCTCTCCCTGGTCAGATAGTGAGCTCCTGGGGGTAGGGCCTTCATGCAATACCTCTTTGTTTAGTGTCTGGAAAATAGCGGGTATCTATTCAGTGCTTGGGGAGTGGAGGACTATCACATGAAGCCCATGATGACCTGGCTTCAGGTTAAATTTTCAGGTTCCTTTTCCAGCACTTACTCCCATCACCGACTTGGCTCCTTACTATTCTCCAAACTGCTCTTTTGTGACCTCCGTTGCTATTAGAGGCAGGAAGCTATGGCAGAAAGACTCTAGGCTTTGGAAGCTGCCAAAATTATGTCCAAGTCTCAGTTCTGATTCTTTCTAGATGTGACCCTGAACAGCTTACTGAACTCCTATAAGCTTCAGTCTCCTTGTTTGCAATGATATGGGAAAATAAGACCTACCCTGAAGGACTTCTAAGATGATTAATTGAGATGTTTACCTGAAAGTACTTAATGGTGCCTGGATCTTGGTAAGAAGCCAAAAAATATGAAGTCTGTTGGGGTGTCTTTCCCTCACTTCTCTGTCCAGCACATCGGTCCTCATCCTTCAGATGTAGCCCAAGCTTCACCTTACCAGTGAAGCCTTCCCTGACTTGCAGGGGCACAATGAATTTGCCCTTTTCCACGCTCCCACAGCACCTCCACTTCAGTATGCACCACCCCACGTTCCAATGATCTATTTGCACATCTGTTTCACCCATTAATCTTTAGACTCTGCAAACTCCTTGAAGACGAGGACTACATCTTAGTCACCTTTGTAACGCCAGCGCCCAGCACCGAGCCTGGCACAGAGCTGATACCCAAGAACTGTTTGTAGAGTGAATAAATTAATGAACAAATAAATGCTCAGCAGCCACCCCCGTCGGAGTCAGTCAAGAGATAAAAGAAGATCCTGTCCATCGCCGAGGTTAAGTGAACCACACCCCATCCCAATGGCAGTGTCTTCTCTTGATCAGGCAGGACATGCTCCTCTTCCATCAGGACAGGAAAAAACACCATGAAATATGGTGTCAGTAAGCATTCTTGTTGAAGGGGACTGCAAACCCTCATAGCATAACAACTCCCAAATTTTCTTCATGAGATTATTTATTTTTGTTGTTCAACTAAAAGGCACTTTGTAGGGATTCTTGTGCAACTCTTGATCTGTTCCTGACTAAATGACTTTCTGCAAGCCCCTGATCAATGCACAATGAGCACAGGCTGTATGTCAGATTCACTGAAACACATGACCCCTAAAAAGGCCAGTAGCTGTTATAGTAAGGAAAAGGTTTCTGGCTCATCTGTTTTAAAGTCACAAAAGAGAAGGAATATTTTTTCAAATTTAATAAATGCCACTTACATATTTCCTAACATGACTATCACCACTCGGTTTAATAACCAACTTCTTTTTCTATTCTAGTCACTTGTAATGTTTTTTATTTATTTTTTTTTTTATTATTTTTTTTGAGACACAGTCTCACTCTGTTGCCTGGGCTAGAGAGCCGTGGTGTCAGCCTAGCTCACAACAATCTCAAACTCCTGGGCTTAAGCAATCCTTCTGCCTCAGCATCCCAAGTAGCTGGGACTACAGGCATGCGCCACCATGCCCGGTTAATTTTTTCTATGTATGTTTAGTTGTCCAGCTAATTTCTTTCTGTTTTTAGTAGAAACGGGGTCTCGCTCTTGCTCAGGCTGGTCTCAAACTCCAGACCTCGAGTAATCCTCCCGCCTTGGCCTCCCAGAATGCTAGGATTACGAGCGTGAGCCACCGTGCCTGGCCTTGTAATGTTTTTTAGATAAATCCACATGTGTGACATCCAAGTTCAAGTTTGTAAAGATGTAGATCATTTTAAAAATCCCACTATCTAGTGGTGCCATTAAAATCTCCTCTTCTAATAGCCCATGTTAATCTCTCATTTTTCCCTAACTCTAATTGCACCAACCAAATTAGCATTTGATTTCACAATCACTGTACCATCTTAATTGAAGTGGGAAAAAGACAAATTTCTTGGGATACTGTTTATCCTTTACCATCCTCTCCACACATGCACATTGTATTTAGTAGAGTGCAGAGCACAGAGAAGATGCTCAGTTAGCATCGGGGGGCTGGTGGGCAGGAGCCAAGGTGGAAGAAGAGCATTCAGCCCAGAGAGGACACTGTCCTGCTCGCCTTCTGGGCAGAGTGTCCTGGTTATTCTCCCTTCTGTTCCTTCATTCCTTCTGCTAACACTTACATGGTATCTGTTTCGCATTGAACCACACGCTTGGCACTTAACATACATCTTATCATTTAATCCTTACAATCTCACCGTGATGTATAAAGAATTTAGTCCATTGCAAAAGATAGTCCTTTTGCCTCCTCTGCATGTTAAAGATCATACCCAAACCCTGTCTGGTTATTTGTTCACTCATTCATTCGCTATTACATACCAGGCATAAGCTCAGAATTGTACATAAAAAAATTCAGTCTACAGCGCTGCAATGTCAACTCCTTTCAGTGCAGAGGAAGTGTGAGCACCTACAGAGGAAAGCCAGAAGAGCAGCGATGCCCTCCAGGATGGCTTCAACGCTTTCCCCTCGGCCTATCCCTTTCTGTGCTCACACATGCATACCTCAGCTTCCAGCTGCTCAATGTGATTAGGCAAAGGCCTAACATCACAGGCAGGACCTGGTTGATAATATCCAGTCAACTCTGGCTAGTAAGATCAGCAGGCTAGCCAGAGGGGTTGATTGGTCCATTCTCCAGCCTTTCTATTTTTTTTTTTTAGTCCATCAGTATATTCTGGGCAGTAAGTTTAGATTGTGTGATTTCAAGGTACTCTTAGATTTTTGTTTTGAATGTGAGAGCTGGGAGGGATCTTAGACAGTTACAAACAGTCTCACTTTCTAGATGAAATGATTGAATCCCAAGGAAATTAAGAGGCTTGCCCAAGGTCACACAGGGCTAGAACCAGCCAGCCAGTCTCTCAGCCAACACTCTTTCCACTACCCCAACCTGCCTCAGAGAGCCAGACATGATTCAGTGTCTCAGACAGCTGTCACACTTCACTCTTTCTACCAAGGAACTGAATCTCTGATGGAGAATCTGAAAACCAACACATACAAAAACAAAGTAAAGTGCAAACGTTGCTTACAACGGGAAATGAGAAGAAACGTGTGTCTCATAGATTCCTACAATCTGCTGAGAGGCAGCACGGTGTGTGGAAAGTGCACAGGATTTGAAGCTGGTCAGCAAGGCTCCAATCCTGCAGGGCACTTACCCTCTTCACCCCCATTTCCCCATCTTTTGAGTGGGTTCAGCTACCCTGTTCTGAGGATGAAATGGGAAAATGTATGTGAAGCACCATGTA
This sequence comes from Avahi laniger, assembly GCA_963575035.1. Lineage (NCBI taxonomy): Eukaryota > Metazoa > Chordata > Mammalia > Primates > Indriidae > Avahi > Avahi laniger. The sequence continues at coordinate 26,850 of CAUYSK010123951.1, forward strand.
CAATGCAGTTCCTTGACAAACATTGGTTCCTCTCCCCTTTGTTTTGATAGAAAACACCAAGAAAGGTCCTGAAATCAATTCCTCAATGACAACTGCCTTCATTTAAAAGAAACAAGGTCTTAAGGAGGCATCCGAGAATCATAAGATGTAGTGGCGGTTGAGATGGTATCTACTACAAGAATGACCGTCACCATAGACGCGGTTGGTGTGTATGTTGGGGTGGGGGACGTGGTGCTAGTGGTGGTGCACAGACAGACACGCACAGCAATTTCCTGCCAGCAGTGTGACGCAAAGCACAGGAAATGCCAACTCCTGAGTGTGTCATTTTCAAACCATAGAAGACTAAAATTACATATGTGTGTGTATGGTGGTGTTTCCTTAAAGGAGGGGGAAGACAGGGTGTGGGGGCTGATGGGGAGAGACAGAAAGACAGAGGGCAGGGGTGGGAGAGAGAAAAAGAATCCAGCCTGATGTCTGCTTCACTGCTGGCCTGTGAAATATCTCTGCCTGGGAGTGAGGGAAGCAAGCTGAGCAGAGATACATGGTAATAACTGGGTCCAGCACTTGTGGCTGCAGGCAGAGAGGCAGTATAAAAGACAGTTTTGGTGGCAGCAGCAACCTGGAACTGTCATCTTCCCAACTGTATCCCAGAGACACCACAGTGGATAGTCCCTTGAGTTCAAGTCCATGTTCTACCATTAAGAGTTTGAGTGATTTAGGAACTGGACACGTCTCCTATATGACGCTCATTTTTCTCATCCATGAAATCAGGATGGAAGGGAACAACATATAAACTAAATCACCTCCCAAGTGTCCTGAATGAGCTTGGATGTGAAAAATTCAAAGCACTGGATATATCAAGAATGGCAAACAGATGTTCATTTGAATGCCAAATCTCATCTACAGCCATATTAAAAAGGATTCTAAAGCAATGTCTGCTCTTGTGTGCAGCAGTGTTATAATCCATTAGTGATGCCCTCATAGCTACAGGAGAGCTATATCTGTCAAATGACTGATACGGACCAAAAAAATCTCCTTTCCAGAGCTATCAGGCTGTAACTCTGATGGAAGACCAAAGACAAACAGCTGACGGATGGTGAAGGGGCTGATAAGCAAAAGCCCACAGAGCAGCATATTCAGAGACCAGAGACCCAGTTCTGGTTCCACTCTCCCAGGAGGGAATAGTCTTGGAACTATCCCCACCAGCCCCTTCAGACTTAAAGGGAAGGGTGGTCAGAGCAAGACTCTTCTTGTGTGGAGCAGGCAATGAGTTGGGCCTCTTTCGGCGTCCACAAGCCATGGTTCTCGTGCCCATCTATGCATACAATCACGCCTCCTCAGCCCTCGGGTCCTGGAACCACCCATGGACAAGTCCACAGGAGGTGTTTGGTGCCTAATTAGAAAGTCCTCTGGAAAAGTGGTAGTATTAATAGACTGACTTGACTAAATTGGATTTTTCATCATCCCAAGCAGTCTTCCTATCATTTATTGATAAAAGCAAAAAACAGGGGCAGCTCCAGTGGCAGCTGCTGGGGTCCCCTCAGAAACAGCAGACAGAGGAGAGTCTGCAAAACCAACACTATGAAGGGACTCATGGCATTTTTGTTGCAGCTATAGATGGGCTGGTACCCACCCACACCTCTTACAAGGCCCAGTTCCTGGCAGAACTCTGCATTTTTGAGGATATTTTCAAGAACCAATACAAATGCCCAAGAAACACCTTCACTTTACTCAGACGGAATCACAGACTACAGGGAAGACTCAACGGCATGAAATCCCAGGAGCCAAGAAAATATAGAGGGGAAGGGGGAGGCTCTCTCTTTGTAACCTGACTAACTAGAGGGCTAGAACTGCAGGCCAAAAATAACACTTTGGTGAGCAGAAAAATAAAAGGTATTCACACCTCTCCAATATGCACAGGCCCACATCCTGAGGTAGAAAGAGGGACTCAGGCTAGTCCCAGTTCTACTGCTTTCTTGCCATGTCCCTCCATCTTGCCTTGTGAGAAGATAAAGGAATTCCCACTTCCCATTAGTCTGGAAGAATCAATATTTTCTGTACGCTGCCCCCTCCCCCATTCCTAAATGGGAGTAATAGTCCCTATCTTGCCAAGTCTCAGGGTTGCTGTGAGGAATATAAGAGGATAACATTCATGAAAGGGCGTTATAGACTGTGAATGAGTAAAGGAGCAATGCTACCAAGAAGCTCTCATGGCTGAGTTGGTGTCAATCCTCCACCCCTCCTGGGGAAACTGCTCAAGGCACACCATTTGCTGAGAATGGGCAGCAGAGCCCCACCGAGGTGCATGGAGCACTGCAAGTGACTTGTGGGAAAGAGCATGATCCCCACCACCTACAGCCATCACTTGTCATCATCACAGCTCAGTGTCCTACCTCACACCACAACAGCCTACCCCCTTTCCATTGCCAGGTCCCAGGATGGCCTGCCTACTATTGTTTTCTCAGGGAGAGGAGGTGGAGTTAGTGAATGAGTACCTGAAGACAGGGATTTGATTTTCATTTCTCAAAGTCAACTTCCACACACATCAAATGTACCCCAGAATTGTATATATTTCTTATTTCATAAGAAATAATGGGCATGTTAAGCCCTTTGCAACTTTTAAACACTGCCTATGTACAAGGTATTATTAGTAGCCATAATCAGACATTCTGTAGTGCTTGAAATGAATTTCAGCATTTTTTTCAAATAAAGCATTCATGTTCAATTAGGGTCAAAACATGGGAAATGGCACAAATAAATCCATTATTTATGGTCCTGTGTTCCAGGAAGTAAGAATATATCTTATGTCTTCTTTGGATAACTGCTGGAGTGGAAATCATAAAATTACCACTACTAACTTACATTCAGGAAGACTTTCATCACCTTCGAAGCCCAAGATTACACAGTCAGTAAATGGCAGGGTCTGGACTAAGCCCAGTTTTTCAGGATCCTGGTCTAGTGCTCTTTCTACCACTAAGGTGAGAAAGTGGTAGGAATGTTGACATGGAACATCTGGGCTCCACCCAGCAAGGATAGTGTGTCAGTTGCCAATCCTTTTTATGGGACTCAAGTTAAATGAAAAATTGGCTCAGTAGTTTTAATTTTGCTATTTAAAACCAATTTCAACATTTATGAAAGCATGCAGAAATGTGAGCTACTTCTCAATTTATACTCTTTTAAAAATTTTAGAAATTTTAAAACATTCTAATTTGGTTCATGACTCATAAAAAAAAGTGGATATAAATGCACACATGCAAGAATGTACATGTATGGGTTTGTATATATTTCATTTTTAATTCAGTGTTTATTAAGTTAAAGGAATTTAGTTAGCTTTTTAATCAAGACCCTATTTCTGGCAGGAATTCAATGGGATAAATTAAGATAACAAGGAAGAAAAAGTTCTGTCCAGGAAGTAAACCTAAAATTGAAACCCATAAGTTTAGGCTTCACGTCAGAACTACCACTTATGTTTGAAAAAGCAAAGTGTCCCTTTTCTTACAAACTGTCTCTCCCTTCCCTCATGCCCAAAGGACTTCTTTGGCCCCTTACCTGACTCTTTCTTCTTCAACCCTCTTCAGGGCAGCATCCCGCTGCAAAACCTTCATGATGGTCTCTTGTTCCTCCTCAGTGAGGAAGCTTAAGTCGATCATTTTGAAAAGTGCATGCAAAAATAACAGCAATAAATGTGGCTTAAAATTTTCAGGGCTAAACAACTAAAACTGCAACCAGGAAGATTAAAAGATGCAAAGATCAACGGATATAATATCGTGTTCAGTTCTGTAGCAAAAGTCTTATTGTGGCTCAGGAAAAGTCTTGGGTAGCTGACAGCAAAATCTTAAGTGCCCTTTGCCATGAGGAAGCAGCAGTCCCCGGGATGATAGTGAGAAGAGACACTCAGAAGGACGCTGTATTCCTCGTCAGACAGGTCGCTTGTTCGTCCCTTGGCATTCCCAGCACGCTCCCTCTCTGGATCAGTCTTAGACACAGCTTATTCTCTCTCTGCCCTTGTCGTCCACTTGGTGAGAAGCGGCGGCATCAGAGCATCACCTACCTGGGGAATCATGAGACAGCAAACATCACACAATAAGAGGCAGGTCCTACAAGCATTTTTCATTATTACGAGATTTTTAAATGACCATGTGAGATGGTCTCTGAGATCAGGGAAACCAGTTCAGCCGGCTTCCTGAGCAAATGGTAAATGGTTCATGCAACGTGCTTCAACCCAATTCCAGCTTGCCAAGATGGAGAGCACACAAAAATGTCTGTCAATGTTTAACAATTCACCTGAGAGAAGGATGGTTACAAAAAGGAACTGGTTCTCTCTCTCTGCAAACTCCTGAGACACTTGGCTAAAAAGTCATGCTAAAGGTTAGCAAGACCAGGGAGATGTGATTCTAGTTGTCAAGTAATTATGGGGTAGACACTAGAAATTTTAAATGCTTACCTCTTCACAAGTAAGAATGTTCCTCTGTGCACCATGATAACAGGAGAACTAGTATCAGGTAGAAGTAGTTTGCAGAATAGTGGGAATTGTTTTTCATCCAGTCCCACTGCTCACTTTTGCTGGGTCTGGGGGAACCTACCAAGCCTGTCTCCCTTCATTTCTGAGGGGAAAGAACACTTACTTGTATGTGTAAATAAACTGAGGGAAAGGAAAAGGCAGATCTCAAAACACTCCACCATCCAAAGCAAGCATTTTTGAGTAACACCATGGGCAAGAATCCTATTTCCTTTGAGGCATCTTCAACACGTATGTAATGAGAAGAGGGTGAGACCTGAAGAATGCCATGGCCAGATGGGACTTCAGAGATTATCTACTCATGGTTGGGGCATGTTTAATAAGTGTGGTACCACACATACAGTAGATACTAAAAGCCATATGTTTGGTAAATTTTAAAGCTGCCTCATTTAAGAATAGAGTATGTACACTAGTGAGTAAATTTTATGAATAAATTCTTTGCAAAATAGAACTACTGGGAAGTGTTCTGTCTACTACTTGCTGTCTGTAAGCCATGAAGCAAGTTACCTGCCACTCTGAGGTTCAGTTTTCTCATTTGTACTTATTTGACATTAGGATGCCCCTCACAGATTGTAAGGATTAAACGAAATAGTGAATATAAAATAGCACATTTCTTGCATCCTGTACAAAAAATAGCTACTAAAAATATATTCTAGTTTCCTTTCTGGGTTCACACTTTTGTCCCACCCAGCTGAATAAGACCATACTTACTTATATATTTCTTTTTTGTGTTATGTCTCTTTCTGATGTCACCCATGAAGTTTGGACTTCATTAACAGATAACTGATGACCTCTGTTTTAATTTCCTGTAACTGTTTGCATATTGCCCATAGTGACTACTCAAATAAATACTAAGATGTTATTTCATTTTCTTTTTTAAATATGGATATATTACTGCTTATTTATCCTAAAAACTCCACATTCTTTAATACAGATCAAAGTTACCACCTACATGAAGCTTTCCCTAACTTCCCTGGCCAGAGTTAAAGCTGCAATTGTTCCTAATTCTTTACTTCCTCCCTGTAACAGAACTATACTACCATGTTCCCTCTGGAGTAAGCAGAGTATTCATCCCTACCCTGCTGATGTTGGGCTTGGTCTGTGACTTGCTTTGGCCAATGAAATGTTAGCAAATGTGATGCAAGCATAGGCTGTAAATGTGTTTGTGTGGTTTGACATTGCTTCTCTTGTTCCTGCCATGTGCCATGAGAAGAGCTGGTCCCAGTTATCCACTGCCTCTGCAATCTGGGTCCCAGAAAGAGAGATACAAGGACAGACCTGAACTTCACCCACCTGCAGCAGGGCACTCCAGCTGACCTATAGATATGAAAGCAAGAAATAAATATTTGGTTGTTGGAACCACTGAGGTTTGAGGGTTGTTATATAACACTTCCTCAGCAGGAACTTATACTAAAGCTTTCTCCTTTATAACACACCTCTGCTGCTGTAACTGCTGTTAATCTCTCTACTTGACTGTGAGTCTCTGAATGTGAATAAATGAGTAAATGAATGAATGAACCTCATGCAAATATACAGCAACACCAGGAGATGCCTATCTCAATTCTTCCCTTTGTTTTATAACCAGTAACTTCCTTAGGTCTCAAAGTCTGGCAGAAAAATGGATTTAAGCCACATTCTGGGGCCCATGTTCCCAATGAGGCCTTATACTGCCATCTGGTTCAATGAGAGATTATTTTTGAGTTCAAGGAGTGAGGGACAGGAAGAAAATAAACAAGAAAACAACTTAAGTTGTCCAGCAGTGGTAACTGGCAGGATTGCTGAAGGGGGAAATGTTGGTTTTCACACCTTTGAGTAGAATTACAAGCTAACCAGTGCTTCTATGTAAAAGCTTCTGAGGGTTAAAAGATCTCCCTAAAAATAGGCTGTTAGGCAGTGGGCAATGTTCTCACTTCACAAAGAATGAAGGGCTGGAAGCCCTTCCTTCTAATTCAGTAGCCAGGAGTACCCCACCAGCTTACAGGAGAGTCCCCAGAGGGCACCAACACTCTGCAGTGTTAGGTGCTCGTCCAACTCCCAATATCCCGGATGATGTCTAGCATGGGAGCTCACTGAACATTTCATTCATTCATTTGACAAAGATTTATTGAGAGCCTAGCACTATTCTAACCACTGGAAATGAAGCAATCAATGAGACAGAGAAACTACCTGTCTTTGTGGAGCTTTCATACCAGTGGGAGAAGATAATGATCAAACTAAATAATAAAGAATTAAAAATAAAATACATTTTAAATACTAAATCATTAAATTATATAACATGTTAGGAGGTGATAAGAGCTATGGAAGAAACAGTAGGGGAGGGAGGAGAATAACGTGGGGGGAGTTGGACTTTTAAGGAGAGTGGATAGGGTAGGTCTCACTGAGAAGGTGACATCTGAACGCAAACGTGACAGAGATAAGGAAACAGGCCATGTAGATATGAGAGGGTCCTGAGGTGGGAGTTGTCTGGCATATTCAAGAACAACAAGGAGGCCAGTGCTGGTACACCAGAGTGCCCCAGAAAAAGAGGAAGAGAGGAGGTCAGAAAGAAAATGGGCCAGACTGTGTTGGCTTTGTAAGGACTGTAAGATATCTGGCTTCTTCTCTGAGATGGAGCAGTGTTAAGGAAGGACAAACACAAAGAGAAGGGAATAGACACTGGGTACCTCCTGCATGCCTGGACTTTACTATTTCATCTCATACATATTAACAGAAACTTCACAAACACACTCTAAGGTAGGTTTTATTACCTGTGTTTTTCAAATGAGGAGAGTGAGGCTGAGGCAGCTGTTCGTCACCAAACTTATGTGTGGCAGGACTAGCATTTGCCATTGGCCAGAATAAGCCAACCTGATGTTGATATCTTATTTAGTTTCCCCCACCACACAGATTCCTCAAACCAGTGAGGCAGAGCAAAGCTCCTCTGTCTGCCTGCGAACCCTCATTTCTGCTTAAGCATAAACTGCGAGGAATGAATTTTGTCCTACAGTCGCATATTCTCACCAGAGCTCACGGTAATCTCCAAGAGGGAGAGTAGGAGAGAATTATCCATAATTCACAGGGATTACTGATGTGGTCACAAAAGGAGCCATTCCTGGAGCAAGCGAAAAGTTCACTCTGGGTTCATCCCCCACCCCCATCCCCACATGCTGCAGGTGATTTCTTTAAAACTCCCATCTGACCAAGCCACATTCCTAGGTGCAAAACCCTTCACCAACTCCCGCCCCCTGCCCCCACCGTTGGCTAAAGGTCAAAATTCTTAACATGGCCTGTAGGACTCTCCATGAACTAGGACCTGCTTTCCTCTTCAAGCTCTTTTCCTTAGGCTCTAGCCATTCTGAACTTTTCCAGTACTTTCTGCCTTTAGGCTTTTGTATATTCTGCTCCTTCCCCTTCCTCCTAGAACACCCTTTCCCAGGTTAATACCTCTTGGATCTCAAGTTTTATGTCACTTACTGAATAAAAGTCTCCCCTAACATGTCCAGGTCAGGTTAGGTACCCCTCCTGGGTGCTCCATTAGCACCTGACTTCCTCAGTCTCAGTACTCATCATTGTCTCAAATCTCTATTTACTTACTCTATTACTTACTTTGTCATCCACCAGTTTATGAGAAAGGCCTCATTCTCTGAGTGCTTTGTATTCCCAGCACCTGCCACTGTGCCTTGTATGTAGGAGGCACTCAAGAATTCATAGAAATAAATAAATAAATAAATGAACAGAGGAGGAAGGGGATTGCGTTTCCACTTCCCCCTAAACATGAACCTGGCTCTAGAGCTCATAATTGAAAAACCAGGACCATGTTTCTCATTGGCTTCCAGCTCCAGGTCTTTCACATCACCTTCAATAAGGTTTGAATAAGTCACATGACTTCTCTAAGTCTCTGTTATCTCATGTGTATGATGAATGAATATATTCTCTTCCTTATGAAGACAATTGTGTGGCTCTGGTGAGAATGGAGGACACCGTAGAAAACAAATAAGAATAATGAGCAGCAGTAAGACAGCAGCACAAAAGGTAAATTTGGGAGCTCCAAATGTAGAGTGTGTTTAATTTATATTTTCCATATGTTGGCCCTGCCATATCTATAAATGCCAATACTCTTCTTGTCAATTGTCCAAAAGTTAAGCTGGAGAGAGAAACCAAGTCCCCAAACAGTTGGTGCTTGCCTTTGATAGCAGCAAAAAGAACTGGTTTTGTAGCCCTACTCCCAATCATCTTGCCTGACCAAACCCAGGTCAAAGCCTAGTTAACAACAGAATTTCTTTCCCAGCAGGCTCTGCTGCCAGGAGGGGCCCAGAGAGCATCTTCTCCTTTCCCAAACAGCTATTGTTTTGCCAAAGCTTACTGACCCCAGGGTGGGGAGAAAACTTGCATAAGTAGTGACTCTCACGTGATGAGGATTTCAGAAGAGAAACAAATTGTTCTGACAGTCTCAAGACATCAAGAATGAAGTTTTGAAAGAAAAATATGGGCAGCAGAAGGCCGGCAGTAACAAATGCACTTGAGTTGGGGAGAATGATGCTGGAAAACAAAAGCCCTGGTTGATGAAAAGGCCCGTCCCAATGGTAACGCTTACAGAAACCATCATGCATAAAACTAAACGCTTTTAGATCATTTAGATGATCACAGAAGCATTGGAGGATGAATGGCATGATCCACAGATGTTTCAGAAGTCAAAGATGGATCAAGGAGACTGTGACAATAAGAGAACCTTTGTTTGCCTCCCTCCCAGCAGAAAGATCTCTCCCCAGTATACAGACTGGGGGTCATCAGACCACACTGCCAAGGCACCCATGCCCAAAGCTGCTAACTGCTCTGCCATGCTGCTCCACTTCTCAGGCTCAACTTTGCACTATGGTTGGACTTGCCCCTAGATCCACCTGTTCGCTCCATTTCACCCTGCCCTTTGGAATCACATGAAATTTACTCTCCCTTTCACAGAATGCTTACAAGGAAGACAGATCTCATGCTTTCCCCAGGGCTTCTTTATTGAGGGGAAGATAAACTTCCTCCTTCCCTCAACTGTTCCCCATATGATGTTTTCTAAGCCTCTCATGATCTTGGTCATTTTTCTCTGGACTGAAAAATGAGCAGGTGGTGCTAAGTGCTTTGTTCGTATGAACTTTAATCACTCTGACCACCAGGAAGGTAGGTATTCTATACATCGTGAACATGAGAACCCCAGGGCTCAAGAAGTTAAATAACTTGCTTAAGTTCATTCAACCAGATCATGATTTGAACCCAAGCCTTAAGATTCTAAAGCCACTATTTTTAATCTTTCACTGTATCGCCTCTCCCTTGACTTCTCAGAGAGACCACACAGCTGCATAGGAGCAAAAATGAGACTAGAATCCAGGTTCTCTGATTCCCAGCCCAGTTCTCTTTTCACCTTGCTGTTCCTTTCTCTGTAAATTCTACTTTCTTTATTGTCATTTCCCATGGGCAACATGCATTGGTCCTCAAAGCATGGCATGCTCTTCTCTGCACAAATTATTAGGAATTGGAAAACTAGGAGGCCCTTTGGGTTTGTTTTATGGATAGACATGGAAAAGAGGACAAGCACAGGATAGAGGGGAAAAGGAACCTGTGTCAACGTGCAAGTGTTTATACGTGCCCACTAGCTTCTCAGAATGGTATAGATCCTTGGAACCAGAAACTATTACTAAAACACCCTACTTCATATATTTAAATTCAATCATGTTTTGTTATATGCATACATAGAAATGTATTTATATGAAAAGCGAACTTTGCCCATGCAGTGATGGGAAACAATGCTACATGAATATTTTCTTGTTTCTGTGTAGTCAGGACTTTCAGCACTCTATTAAAAAAAAAAAAAAAAAACACACGTAAATTGCTTGACCTAATGTGTTGCCTAAATTGGGCTTCTTGAAAGGAAATAATTGTCTTGTGACTGACTCAAGGTAGCTTCCTCCAAAAATATTAAATGAACCTATGAAGAAGTGAACAAATTAAAGGATATAGGTGGAATAAGAAAGAATAAGTTTGTTATACAATAATAGGTTTCTATTTTATTTTTTATAGAGGAACAACTGAAAATTCAAAATTGACAGGTACCTCAAGATACAAAGCCCTCATTTTTGTGAGGATTATTTTAAAGGTGGAAGCCATTTTTCTGCTTTATTCATTTCCTGCAGGTCGAGGCAAACATAGCAGACAGTTTATGTCTTTTAGAAACTGGCTTGGTGGTCTCAAACTAAGAATAAAGGGGGTATGAGGGGATAAAAGACCACTTATATGTGACAATTCCCCTTACCCCTTAATCTCATATTCAAACTCAACGATAATATCTCTGGATTTCTGGAAAAGTTCACCTTTCACAATTCCTTGGCCTCAAGTTTAAACTTACGATACTCATAAAAATTAGACATTTCGGCCAAGCCCCAGCCAAGGGCAAGATAATGGGCCATGTGAGGAGACAGCATCACACACAACTAACCCTCATGCAAGTACTATGTCAACTGGTAATAAAGGAGGCACAAACCAAGTGTCAGGTAGGCCACAGGGATTTGAAGGAGATATGATGAGGTGAGCCTTGAAGGCTGAGTTAGAGAAGGAGGTGGGCAAGAGCACTGGGCTGTGAAACCATAAAATGTTCAAAAGAAGGCTGGTAACTGGAGTGCAGGGTATAAATGGGGAAAGTGACTGCGGTCTGACCCCAAGAAGCCTGAAATGTTGAGGGAAGAAATTTAAAACTGAATTTTTCATGTCTTTCCATCTTTTTTTTTATTTAAGGGTATTATGAGGGTACAAACATTATGGTTACACTTTATGTCTTTGCCTCACCCAAGCGAGGGTTAGAGGCATGCCCTTCCCCACTACAATGCTCCCCGTGTCCTTTAGTTGTGGGTTTACCCCCTCATCCCCCTAATCCCTGGAGAGTATTACTGCCATGTGATCACCCTAGTGTTGATCAGTTAGTATCAATTTGATGGCGAGTACGAGTGGAGCCCATTCTTCCGATCTTGTGGTGCCTCACTTTGGATAATGGGCTTAAGTTTAATCCAGGAAAGTATAAGAGGTGCTAGATCACTGTCGTTGCTTATGATTAATATTCCATTGTATACATATACCAAATTTTAATAATCCACTCATGGATTGACGGGCACTTGGGTTGTTTCCACATCCTTTCAATAGTGAATTGTGCTGCCATAAACATTCAGGTGCAGATGTCTTTATCATAGAATGTTTTGTGCTCTTTTGGGTAGATGCCTAATAGTGCTATTGCTGGATCGAATGGTATTTCTATTTAAAGCTGAGATATCTCTGAATTCTTTTCCACAGAGGTTGCACTAATTTTCAGCCCCACCAACAGGGTAAGAGTGTTCCTGTCTCTCTGCATCCTCGCCAGCATTTGATGTTTTGGGATTTTTTGATAGAGGTCCATCTCACTGGAGTTAGGTGATATCTCATTGTGGTTTTGATTTACATTTCTGGATTTAAGGGACAGGTTCATT
>CAUYSK010123952.1:0-29052 GCA_963575035.1 Avahi laniger
AAGGGCATTCGCTCAGCCACAGCTATCAGAAGAGGTGATCCTTTCTGGGTTAACAGACCTAGAAGAAAATGCTGACTCAGCAGTTTGCTAGCTCGCTGTGCCAACTATGGTCTGGATCCTAGCTTCTCTGAGACTGCCTTACATCCTTTCTGCAGGCAGGCAGGGCACAATTTACAAGTACTTCTGTCTTCTGAGCTTCCATTTTGTCATGTATAACACCAGAATCATGAGAATGCCAGCCCCACCTAGAATCATTTATTCAGCAGATATGTAAAGAGCACCTACTGCTGTGCCAGGGACTCTGAACGCAAAACCAAACGAAACTGGGGGAAAAGGCAATTGAATCAGAGTCCCTGCCTGAGGTCCACATCAGGAAACGCACAGGCATGTGCTGTGAAGGTTAATGTGAGTTGATAAACACCACCTGAAGAGCCCTTGTAATCAGCGACTCAAAAAGTTTCCAAACGCAATTGTTACTGAGCCAGACGGGCCCCCTAAACTGGCCCATACTCAATCATCACCAAACAAACAATTTCTCCATCAATAACGGTCCCATCGGAAAACCTCAGACCCCATGCTGCATCGTTTTTGTCAAAATTGGAGTGAATGGGTCTGGATGGTTGGGACCTTTCTGGAGCTCACTGGTTCTCCAAAAATGAAGCTGCAATCTGAATCTCCTAGTGGACCTAATAAAACACATTGCTAGGCCCCACTCACAGAGTTTCCGATTCAGTGGGTTGGGGTGAGGCCCAATAATATAGGTTTCTAACACTTTACCAGCTAATGAGGATGCTGCTGGTAGAGACCACGCCTTGAGCACCAGTGCTGTGGGTTGATATACAAAGAATCCTAGGTCAAGACAAATTGGCTTTAGTAGCAGGAGCCATTTCTGATGGAACTGGTTTCCCAGGACTATTTGTCTTGACATCTCTCACAGATTTCTAGGTGCAGCCGGTGCTGGGGTACTCTGGGGGTGGAGTGGTTTAGGAAAAAGCAGGATCAGGAAAGAGCCTGCTTCTGTGCTCCTGGTTCCTCAGGGCCTTTAAAACCAGCCCCTGACACGTCCCAACCTGGGCCTCTTCCCCTCAGTGACCTCACTGCTCTGAGGCCAGCATCCCAAAAGGCAGGCTTGCAGCCACTGCCTACCCCTGACTAGGGCTGCGGGGAGAGTGCTGTGGACTGGGTTCCGGTCCTTTGGGGACCCACATTGCCTTTGCAGCCTCTTGCTCTCACCCTCCACCCCCTACTGATTGTATCCCTTCTTCTGTTCCCTTGCTTCCTGTGCCCAGCTCCTTCCTGGTCTGCCTCTAGCCTTCTGAAGCAACAGCCTCAGACACCACTGCAGTGTGCCCTCTCCTGCTCACCATCCCATGGTGATTTCATGGGTTGTCTGGGTTACGACCGAAACTGCCCAACTGACTGCAACTCTCCCAGCCCCAAGTATGTCCAACCTCGTCTTCACTGTCTTCCCTTTGAGGCTCCAGCGCCTCAACCACAGAAGCCGCTGCATCGTCCCTGTACATGAGACAACTTATGTGAAAACACCCAGCCCGTCAGCCCATGGCCTTCCCTTTCTCCTTGGCTTCTCATTTCAAAACATCTCCTAGAGTAGAGATTCTCAGCCTTTTGGCATCTTGGATCCCTCCGGCAGCCTTAAGACCATAATATTTTTTAACATAAATGTATATGATTAAATATGCGGGGGTTGTAAAATAATTCATTACATGGAAATGCCATTTTGTGTTTTTAAGAAAGATACTGTGATATGAAAATGTATGTGTTTCTTTATGAAACATTTAAAAAATACAGTATTAAAAGGTGGGTATAATAACTACCATAATTTCAAAGTAGTGGTGAGCATGGTGATACTTTGAGAAATGTAAAAGAAATGTAACATGATATGAAAATTTTTATTGGTGACACAGTCACATATACTACTGATGTTAAGGGAGTTTCGTGCCTCAGTACGTAGTTTTAGGACTTGCTCGTTTTAAGCTAGAGGTGGATGAAAGTAAAGACTCAAGTCTTTTCCCCACCCACGTGCGCAGACCTCTGAATTCCAATCGCTGACCTCTCTTGCTTCACAGTGCCCTGAGCACTTTGCCTGTGAGTGGGCCAACAAATTATGAATCACTTATTAAGTGCATGTTACATGCTCTTTTCTCTATACACATTAAATTGTACCCTTACACCAGCTGTGCAAGGTAGGTATTGAATCAGGACCTTACAGCTCAGGAAACTGAGGTGCCATGTTATATTTACCCACAACTACACCGATGAGAAGCAGGAGAGCTGGCCCTGGAGCCTCCAGAGCCGCCAGAACTTTTGACACAGTGCTACATTGTGTCCCCTTATCTTCTATTTGCTTCAGGTCTTTGGAGGGTGGAATGTATAATAGTTGGGGCATGTGGCTCAGTTCACCGTTTCCACACAATTCTGGGTAAATTATGGAGCAGTTATGTGAGAGGACCATTCAGAGAGGAAGCCAACAGATTCACGATCCCGGTTGGCGTGGGGCGACGACGCTGGAGCTGAGTCTAAACCTTGGGGGTCCCCTGGGTCTGCCTATGCAGAGGTTTTCAAAGAGGCGCTTACCTGGAGCTCAGCAGAAGAGCGTGAGTCTGCACTTGATATTAAACCAGTACACCCTAGTAACCATAACGGTTTTTGAAAATGGAAAAATATTTTCATAACAGGAAGAAAATGTAGTAAATAGTACCCCTGAGAGACGGTAAAAGGAATGATATAAATTTTCACATAAAGTCGTTAGAGGTCATGGCGAACCCTGATAAACGGGCCCCCTATTGCAGTGACATCTGAGAAACATGCTAGCACTCACAGACTGCAGGTTTTCCCTGCCTCTTGGCAGCCAGTGGGCTGGGTTTTCCATTCTTCATGAAGTACTCAGTGCTTTAGAACAAGTCGCTACTCCACCTTTATCCTTGAATGACATAATTGCTACTGCCACTGAATACAATGGTTTTGAATGGTTTTTACTTCATCGTTTTCTTTTCATCCTTGTTATTTCTGGGGGAAGTCTTCCATGTGTACAATAGTTCGGTATCTAAAATGTTAAGGCTTTAAAATAAACAAAATCAAAAACGTCCAGAATCCACAGACAGCCCAGTTTGCATAATGGTCTCAACTTTTATAGTAAATATAAGAACATGAACCTTCTGAATCTCTGGGAGAATGAAAGAAATACAATAATTATGAGAAACTGTAGCCTGGTCCATCTTAGAGTATTGTTTTAAAAAAAAGAAAAAAGAAAAAGAAAAAGAAAACAAGCAAACAAAAAAGCACCCCAGAGTATTCTGTATCAGCTTTTGAACAGTGTATCTGTAAAAAATAGGACAACTTATATTTCTTAGATGAAAATCCACCTGATGATTTAATTTTAAGAATGAGTGGTGGTTTATATTATGTAGCAGAAATTTTTTATATTTACACTTTTGAATAGACAATATGCACAAGGTAGAAAGATCAAAAAGCACAAGAACTGCATATAGTCAAACGTCTCCCTCCCTCTCCTGTCATGGCTTCCAGGTTCTTCCTGCCCGAGTCAGCTGCTGTTCCCAGCTTCATGTGTATCCTTCTAGAACTATTCCATGGAAAGACAGATCTAGACGGGTGCTGTCTAATTTTTTTTTAACGCAAATGGCAGCAATAATACAAACATCATGCCTCCCAGTGTTTATTAAACTAACAATATATCCTAGAAAGTGCTCCACGTCAGAATCTAAAGAGCTGCTTTGTATTTTAATGGCCGCATAAGGTCTTCCACCTTGGTATTTTTAAACAGTTCCTTACTGATAGATAGTTCATTTATTTCCTACGTTTTCACATCACAATCAATGTCACTAGGAACATCCCTTTATAATTTAATTTCACATGTTTCTGTGTCTATCAGTGGAACAAACACCCGGAAATCTATTCAAAAGCTGTTCCCTGAGTTTCCAGTGAGTGCTGGGCTGGGGACTGAGGGGGACAAGCCTGCTCCCTTCCATCAAAGAACTCACAATCCATCAGAGGAGACAGGCAGGTGCCCAGACAGTGATAGCCTGGAGTGCACGGAGCTGGGATGGGGAGGAAGGGGTACAACAGGGGAGAAGCACGAACTTCAAAACTGTAGTAATGTTGAGTGAATCACTCCACTACCAATGTGAGGCCCGGTCACCCTCAGCACTCAACCCCGGTGCTGGGCACAGATTTGGCATAACCGGAGGCTCAGTGAGCATTTAGGGAAGGAGCGACTAGGCCTTCAGTTCCAACACCTGGATTGGAATGGGAGGCAGGGCCCTGGGTTTTGCTCCCAACATCCATCCCGACTTGCTGTGTGAATATGGGCCAACCATGTCCCTTTCTGGGCTTTTCTTCCCTCGCCAATTATACGGGAGGCACCTAAGGCTGGACAGGGTAGTTTAGTGGTTAAGAGCACAGGCTACGGATTCAAACCTGGGTTTTCATCCTGACGATCCCCCGCCGGCTGTGTGACCTTCACCAGGTGACTTAGACACAGCCTGTCTTGGATTCCTCATCTGTAAAACGAGGCTGATCATACTGGTAACACCTAGCCTTCAGAGTTGTGAAGAAGATTCACTAGCTACAGAAATATCAAGTGTTTAGGACAGAGCCCACCACACAGTGAAGTCTAAATAGCTGTAAGCTCTTTGCTCCCTCTCAAAACGTTAGCTTATTGTCATGTCAGGGTCTTTGTACACATTACTCTACCAGAAGCAGCATTCCCCTGTAACTTGCCTTGTCTTCATTCCGGTTTCTGCTCCAATATCACCCAGAGAGGCCTTCCCTGATCCACCATCTAAGGGACCAAAAAACCCTGTCAGTCTCTCTTCCTTTCCAGGGCTTCTCTTTCCCTTTGTTCTTTTTACTTGACTTTATTTTCCACTTTATATAGATGCTTATGCTATGTACATCTGCCCCAATGGGATCAAAGTGGCCCAAGGGAAGGGAGTTTTCCTTTTGTGCTTGCTGCAATATCCTCGGTTCCTATTAGAGGGCCCGATGCATATTAAACATTCAAAATCATTTTTCAACTAAATGAAAAAGTAGATCGGTGAGGTGTTTATTATTATCGTCCTTCTTTTACATATAAGGTGAAGAAATTAGTCCAATGTCACATAGCTAATAAATAGTAGTCAAAATTGAACCTCCACACTCAGACACAGCAGCCCTCTGGCCAACCCAGAATGTGCTCTGTTTGCAAGTGATGTCAACGTTGGATGCAAATAGTCCTCAAAAGTTAGAAATAAAAGTCGAAATTGCAAAACCAACACGTTCCAATGAATGACAGTCACGCTCTGTTAAGTTCGCGGTTCAAATAAGAAAGATTTCCTGTCATCCATGATGAACAAATTAAACGATCTACATGCATCAGTACCATCCCATCATGCATTTGAAATAATAGAAAATTGAAAAATATTTGATCCGAGTGTTCACGAGCAAATAAAAAAATACTCAGAATGTCTCATCGGATTTTTGAGAAGTATCTACTATATACCAAAATAAATTATCATTTTTGGGCATGAACTATGAATGGGACTTTGAAAAGAAATGAAATGATGGGTATAGTTTTGCAGCTTAAATTCATAGTCTCTCTTGTCATACCTGTCTACTGAAATGAGAAGGCAACTTGTTAGAGATCTTACAAATCTCAAAATGAAGGTGGGCGTGGCCAAATGTTTCAGAGTGTCAACCTTGGATATAGCCATAGGAGGCAAGAAAGCATGATGTAATATGATTAGTAGTACACATACGTATTATTCCTTTAACATAAAATATGAAACATAGGTGTTTATTTACAATTACATGTCATTCTATATTTCTTTGGTTACATAAATGCCATTGTTCGAACAAAACAACAATAGGACTACTTAACAGTGGCAAAGAGTCATAATAAATGGAAGGACTAGTTACACAATATGTGTGAAAAATATAAAGATACATCGCAATGCTCCCTTCTGTCTTTTGATAGAACAACTTATTATAAAACTTTTTTAAAAACCTCATGGGATTTAAAATTTTTGTTGACTATATTATTGTGTATTCATAACATACACAGTCGTAAGGCTCTTTATTTATATGCCTTTAAAAATTTGTATAAATTAAAGGATACAAGTGCAGCTTTGTTACAGGGGTACATTGCATAGCGGTGAAGCCTGGGCTTTTAGTGTAACCATCAACTGAATAACGTCCATTGTATCCCTCAAGTGATTTCTCATCCCTCGCCCCGTCGCCCCTCCCGAATCTCCGATGTCTATTATTCCACATTCTGGACAGCAGTATGGAGATTTCTCAAAGAGCAAAAAATAGAACTACCATTCCATCCAGCAATCCCAATACTGGGTATCTACCCAAAGGAATCGAAATCATCATATCAAAAAGATACCTGCATGCATTTGTCACAGCACCATTCCCATTAGCAAAGATAGGGAATCAACCTAAGTGTCCATATCAACGGACGATTGTCTAAAGAAAACGTGGTGTGTGTGTGTGTGTGTGTGTGTGTGTACATCCATACACACACAATGGAATATTATTCAGCCATAAAAAAGTATGAAATGATGTCTTTTGCAGCAACGTGGATGGAACTGGGACCATTATCTTAAGTGAAATAACTAAGAAACACTAAGTCAAATACCGCATTCTCAGCCATAAGTGGGAGCTAAATGGTGTGTACACATGGGCATAGAGTGTGGAATAATAGATGTAAGACTTTTTAAAAGGCGTGTGCATAAACAGCAAAACTAATCAAACAGGTATTTATTCACATTTTAGGAAAAACAATGACTTGTTTTATTCTGTCTCCCAATATAGTAGGATTTAAAAAAAAATTCTTTGTGTAATAATTCTTCTCTAAACTGCCTGCTGCCTTAGGACCTCCTGTTTTCATCCCCCTCCCTTTTATATAGTGGATAAATAGCATCCAATCATACTTATAATTTCCTTAGACTTGCAGCTCTGCTCTTCTCAAGATCACATTAGACTACCTCCGGGCATCGGTCTAATGTGATGACTTTGAACTAAATACCCTCTCAACAAAAGCTTTTGAGCATAGATTTTACTGCTTCTAACATCAGGTTTTAGATTGCAGGAATTGATTTCCGGGCCTCCAAAAATATCCATCCCCTTTCTATACATAAAGCTTGCTTTGCCAATCAATTGAGTCCTTTGTATCAACAGTTCCTCCAATAGGCTGTCCATGTGTAAAGTGTCCTTAACTTTTAAACACTCTGGTGCACACTGGATGTCATCGTATATTTAAGTCACTCTTTCCTGGGAAAAAGGTTCTTTTTTAAGCTCAAGGGTAATTTCAGCTTTAAAGTTGAAGCTGGCTTCCATAGAGGTTAAATTATTAGTATAAAATTTGAGAAAGTCCTGTTTAACTTGGCTGTCTTTTGCTGGTGACTTTTTCCTCTTGATTTCTTAAGCAGTCTTTTTTTCCAAAGAATGAGTCATCTTTTTGTCATGTCAGTTTTTGTTGCTGCCTACACATAACATGGAACAACTCGGGTGCAATCAGTTGAGACATTCCTAGGCTCTTTATAGCCTCTTCAAAGACCTTCAAACTATTTTTCAGAAACAGCATATAAATTTCTGCTTTACTGTAACCCTTTTCTTTATTTAATTGTAATCTTTTTCTCCATTGTTGTCTTCAATGTATTTTCCAAGTAAGAAAAAGATGTTCTTCTTGTCCCACATTTTGCAAATATGATTGTATGGACAGTTTGACATTTTAACTTATTTTTATGATTGGCAACAGCCGTCTCGTAGTCCCATGCCTCTGTGAAACCTCATTATCTGCTTCTCCATGTTATGAGGAAATTAAAAGGTGGCCACAAGCCTTCACTATGTAAGTTTCAAAATCACAGGTAAGCAAACAAATCACCCTTCTGTTCATCAGTGTGTAATACGGTATGCAGCACATCTAACAGGTAAGATCTTTTGATTTGCTCTCTTAAGAAGTCTGTAGGCTGAATGGATTCCGCCACACTTTACATTTGCCACTTCTCTCCAACATTCAGATAGATGAGCGACGTTGAGTTTGTATTTGGACAAAATATCTTTGCTTCTGTGTGTCTGTGGGTTCATTAAAATCTTCGTAGGTATCAAGGAGAATATTTGCAACTCCATTTTCTACGTTTTCTAAATCGAATTACGTTAGAGCTATGGGACGGTTTTGTTTTTTTCTCTTTTTTGGTTGTTGCCACTGAATTGACACATTACTTGATATACTCTAGAAAGCATGACAGTTGGCAAACTCTGACAGAATCAGCTCTACACCCACCCTAAGGCCCCAACACATCTGTGATGAAACTTTCTCCTTTCATTCATCTACAGAGCATTTTCGTTGCAATCTCTGAATCAGGAAGTGTAGCTTCAATCGGTTTCATAGAGCAATCAAGGAAATGGAACAATGTGTGTTGGTTTATTGTGGTATGCCCAACAATTCAGCGACCCCTGTTTTCAACGGGACATTGGTTTCTTTTTGGGGAGTCTCTCGATTGCTTTCATATCCCTTTCTCCACCGTGCCTGACCCAAAATTCTTTTCTGCATTTTGCGTAGTGTGTTCTGTTTTTGTCACTTACCTGCCCGATCCAGTCTTATGTGTTCTTCTATCTGTCAATAAAATAACACAATAGTTTAGGCTTCCTTTTTTGGTCATGCTGGCATTGGTATTGTAAGCATTCTCATTTTCATGATCTGAATTCTTAGATCTGTACTCACAAGGTACGGTGAATTCGCTGTCCTCACAGTGTTACAAGTTCAACTAGCACTATCCCGATACCAATCATAGTTGACCCACAGTCGCACAGTTAACGTTCACGATTACAACACGCTTAAATTGCACTCTAAAGTCTCACCCCTCGGAGTGACTCCACGATGGATGATCCATTCTTGTGAGCCCCAAATCATAGTTGCCAATACTAGCCGTCAGAAGATTAAGAACAACCATGGCAACTAGGGAAGGTGGATAATCCATGTGGTTTCCATTTGACACCGAAAACAGTGTTGCTTTCAGCACTATTTGGTGGATGGCCTGTAAGAGTTCTGTCCTTTCCCCCCAACCTTCTGCACCCATCTGTGAAACCCGGGACTTTGCGTGTCCCTCGAGAGGTCTTCCAGGACACAGGAATATCAGTGCTAAAATCTGGATAGTCACCTTCCACTAGCTCAATTGAAAGCCTTGCACAATTTTGCTCACATTGCGAAATTTGGAAGGAACCCCATCTGAAATAACATACCCAACGTTATTGCCTGCGCTTGAGAGAATGAAGTTAATGCGAAAATACATAGATGAACGTGTGTTGGAATTTGAAAGATGTTGCCAGTTAACACTAGGAGAAAGTCTGAAATTTTAGCCCACATTTAAGATAATGTTCCAAATGTTTCCATTTGATGATAAGTCATCATGTTCAATGACCTCTGGCTGGTGCCATAAAGGATAAAAAAATAAATGTTCATGTAATACTAGCACTCTTGGAGGCCAAGGTGGGAGGATCGCTCGAGGTCAGGAGTTCGAGACCAGCCTGAGCAAGAGCGAGACCCCCGTCTCTACTAAAAAAAATAGGAAGAAATTAGCCAGACAACTAAAAATATAGAGAAAAAATTAGCCAGGTATGGTGGTGCACGCCTGTAGTCCCAGCTACTCGGGAGGCTGAGGCAGGAGGATCGCTTGAGCCCAGGAGTCTGAGGTTGCTGTGAGTTAGGCTGACACCACAGCACTCTGGCCCGGGCAACAGAGTGAGACTCTGTCTCAAAAATAAATAATAAATAAATAAATAAATAAATAAATGTTCAAAAGTCTTTTCTCAATAAGCTTTGTTTACCACCTTCAAGTAACCCGCAGAGAGAGAACCGACATTCTGAAAAGGCGGAAATTAAAATAATGAAAATAGGAAGAATACCTGGACCTGGTCAGCATCCCTATAGGAATGGAGCTGCGAAAGTGTTTAGAAATCCTATCAAGCACTGCATAAGAACTTTAAGAAAAATTGACTGTTAAGTTACAACTTCTATAATGTGTTAAATAGTTTTGTCATGAATCATTTGCTTAGGGGGGGAAAAGGAATTCATTTCAATATTTCATTGATGTACTGTATTGATTGACATTACCATACCATTTGTAAATTATTTTGAATACCATCCTTGCCCGTGTGTGCTTTCAAGGTTTCCTTCCCAGGCAGGCCCTTTGTTAGAGGTGGAAGGGATTCTGGAAATCAGGAAACATTCTCTTCACCTCTAAGTTGCTTCCCTGATTCTTCATTACGATTTATCCTAGTGCAGCTCCATTTTATACCATTTCTTGTGCCCAGGAGCAGAGGTTGGACCACTCTGTATGACGTGCGTGGTCCAAAAGGCAAGTGACTCCTATGTTAGGTGGCAACCCTAGGCCACCCCAAAACAAAACCAAAGTCATAAAACCCTTCTGATAAGTATGATCTTTGCCGCGCCACCTAAAGCATACAAAGGCATAGATTATGAAGGGGTGTATATATTGCAATGCATGCAGTGGGAATTTTTGGTGGTGAGATAATATGTGACTTTTTCTTTGTTTCCACAAATTCTTTTAATGTGCTTTTTATAAAAGACCAAAAATAAATAACAAGAATAACACCTTTTTCAGATCACTTTTCTCTATATTTGATTTTAAAATGTAGTTTACGTAGAACGGGATTGCTTCTCACCTCCCTTTCCAGCGAAGGCCCATCACGTCTCCGGAAGCTTTACTGTACACATGCACTCTCATAGACACAAACACACATACACACAATACTGTGCATCCCCCATCCTCCACCCCACACAACAATTTTTCCAAACTTTTCTCAGTTGGAACCATATCTTACACTGACACAGCAATGAACAGAGGTGTGCTCTTTGGCCAGGCACTCTGGAAAGATTGCCACCCCTGCCCCAGGGTAGTGGATCCCCTGGGACAGAGGATCCCCAAGGCAGGAGTTCCTAAAGAGTGCAAGGTTCCTTTGTTATATTATTACTATTGCCTTGAAAATCGTGCTGACTTTGGTAAAGACATGTTGCCATGGTTCTGACTCCTAAAAACCTCTCCGCATCTCAGTTACTTTCTCTACTAACCTCAAATCTGAGAGAGTTAATAACTTCTGTCATCTGGTTTCTTTTAGTTAAGAAAATCTGAAGCATAACACCCTCAAAGTTCTTACCTTGGTGGGTAATGCTGTATCAATAATTTGCTTTTTTGCCCTTCAACAACAACAAGAACAACGACAACAAAGTGACGCCTTTTAAAAATAAAATATGATTGATTAAGAAATCGGGAAGACATCTCCTTCTTTCAGTGTTTTCTCTCCGGGCAGATGCACGCTATTTCATATTGCAGGGTCATTTTCAGCACCATTTGTTTAAGGATGGCTTGTATCTGTCAGAATCTACAATGGGCATGACATCTATAAATACGAAACTGCTAGTTCAGAGGCATTTTTTATATTTCTCTTGCTATCGTTCTCATGAATATGAGTGGTTTTTTATTTTTCCTTTTCCTGATCTCTTGGCCCCACATTACTCTCACTAAACCAAGCATTTCATTTTTTATTTGTATCTTTTTATTGTGGAAAATTTCAAACACATAAAAGGAGAAAGCATATTACAATGCACTCCATGTACCCATTAAGTTCAAGAGTCACCAACTTCAACAACCTTAACTTTCTTCAATTCTTGTTTCATCTA
Organism: Avahi laniger; assembly: GCA_963575035.1. Lineage (NCBI taxonomy): Eukaryota > Metazoa > Chordata > Mammalia > Primates > Indriidae > Avahi > Avahi laniger. The sequence continues at coordinate 11,723 of CAUYSK010123952.1, forward strand.
TCCTCATCATACTTTTAAATTTTTGGCTGGAGTACAGAGAAGCCAAGTATGGACATCAAATCATTTCATCCAAATATACGCTTTAGTAGATAAGGACCTGTTTTAACTTAAGCACCCTACGATACCATGCCCCAGAAAACGACCAAGACTGACTTAACAGCATCTGCTACCCAGTACCTTGTCCATCTCCCCAGGTGTCTCCTGGAAAGATTTTTTCAAGTTCATGAGCTCAAATTAGGATCTCAAAAGACCCACACATTCCACGTGATTGCTACGTCTCTTAGAGTCTTTTGACATATTCCATTTTCCCCTCGTCGTTTCCAGGCCATTTATTTCTTGAAGAAAATATAACCTGCTCACTTTTTGCCAGAACTGGAGAAACAAAAGGGTTCTGGTTTCAGAAGTCTGGCTGGGGGGTAATGGGAGGTATGGTCCTCCTGGTCCTTGGGCCAGAAGGTTGAGCCTGGGCGGTTTTGGGGTGATTCCTTTCCTTTCCTTTCCCTTTCCTTTCCTCTTTTTTTTCTTCCTACTTTCAAAACTGACTTTAATGTGTATCATGGGGAAAACTTTTATAATGAAAAACATACAGGTAAATAGAAACAGACCTTTAATCGGACCCCGTGCCCTCACTTTAATTGTCACTGTGGAATGTGTACATATTTCACATTCCATTGATAGGAATTAGGGGCTACCTCTCCCAAAAATATTTGACCCAGAAACATACACACCAGTCTAGGGAACTCTCAAGTCAGCTACTTTCCCTCCTTACCACCAGTGCACCAGAACAGTGGTAAATCTGGCAGGATCCCTTGGCAAGGTTGTTCTCTCCTATCCAAGGCTAAAGATTCTTAGACAGGTTGTCCCTTTGCCCACTTCTGGGAGCAAAAGGCCCACTTATACTTCACCCCCAGATTCCCCAGAAATAGGGGCCCCTTTGACTCTCCCCATTCATGCTTTACTAGCTCCTCCAGGGAAGAGCAGAAGTTGGAGCACAGGGTATCAGATATCACCATCACCTCTGGGGCTCCCTGCCTCTCCTCTTGCTTTATATTCAAGAAAGGAGCAGTCCCATCTCAGTTGGATCAGTACAGGTGACTGAGGCCAGGGGTGGTAGGGGTGATGGTCTCACCATCTGCTGCGTTCAGCATTGGGTTTTTTCCAGAAGAAGAGCCATATGATCAGGATACTATTTTGAAATAATAAATGTTAGTATTTGTAATGCTTTTGCAATAAATCGTCTGCCTTCCAGCAACCCTTACGGAGGGTGGGAGAAAAGGTGCACGTCCCCTTGAGAAAAAGCGTGACATTATATAGGGTATTAAAGTCTCTGATGATTAGACAAAGGAAATAAAACAAAATGTCCTCTTCCCAGAAAAGTGTGGAGAGGAGAGAGGGAAAGAGGGAGGAAGATAGACACACACACACACACACACGCGCGCACACACTCACACACACACACACACACACACACACATCCTTGGTTTTTGTTTGTTTGTTTGTTTGTTTTGGAGGGTTTGGGGATTTTTTTGTTGTTGTTTTGTTTTGTTTTGCTTTGCTTTGTTTTCTTTGTTTTGGCTTGTAGACACTTTAGCCCAATCCCCTAATCTCTGCCTCCACCTTCACGTGGAGTTCTCCTCCCTGGGTGTCTGTGTCTCTGTGTGTTCTCTACTCTTTTTATGAGGACACCAGTCATATTGCATTTAGGGTGTACCCTAACTCCATATAGCCTCCTCTTAACTAATTACATCTGTGAAGAACTTATCTCCAAATAAGATCACCTCGTGGGGTTTAGGGTGGACATGAATTTTGGGGCAGTCGCCATTCAACCCAGTACAATGTCTGATGAAAAATCATCAGAGACCATTTCTATAGCAACTGTGACACTGGGCACCCACATTGGGGTCAACTTTGAGTTGCCACCAAATCTCAGGTGGATCCACACTTCTAGAAAGAGAAAAAAATCCCAGTGAGAAAGCAGTGCTCAAATTGCATAACCACCTGAGCAGAATGCAGAGAATAGCACCCAGACTGAGTACCTCCCTGCAGTGCCTGCGCACTGTCGCTCAAGTCACACCCCTCCCTCCAATCCCCAGACATCTTTTTATAGAAGGAGAAGAAGTGAGTAGAGCTTAGAACTGACTGAATGATGGCTTGAAATGAAGCAGCCAAACTGAAAAAGGCTGAAGAATCTTTAAGTCTCCAGAGAAATGTAACTGGTCACTCCTGTTCACCTAGAGTACTCATGGGAGAGTGCCCTCAGAAAGCAGGATTATTTATGGAAAACAAACAAGCTTCTTTGTATGTGCACAACAGCGTGTACTGTATTAAAGTCAGAGCTTCTGTTAGCAAGATAGACTGGTCAATGTGCCTCCCTTTCAATTTATGGCGTCTATATCCCACTAGTGGTTTGGAATTTCACCTAAAAACTGGCATACCCGACATTAGCATTCTGGACCAGCTCACTGATAATGGAAGGCAGCATCATTTAATGTGTAAGGGCAAAGTGCATATTTTGGACTCAGAGAGACTCAGTTTCAAATCTTACTCTGCCATTTAATATGAACCTCACATGGCCACGTATAAGCTACCTGACCTCTCTGAATCCCAGTTTTCTCATTAGCCCTATCACTTAGGGCTCCGAGAGGCCAAAATTGAATGATATAAATATACGCCCAGGACATAATAGTTGCTCAATAAACATAAGGTGTCGATATGATTTACATTCCTTCTCCATTCGGGAATCTGCCCCCAGGATCAAGGGGAGAATCCTGTAGCACCTCCAGAGTACACTAGCATGGCATTTTCTGCCTGTGCTATTGAAGATTTCAGCCTTGGCTTCATGGTCCATTTAAGCATGTACCCTGAGCTTCATTGGTCTTCATTTTTACGAATAATTCTGTATCCTCCATTTAAAGATGAGTGCTGTAACACTCTGCTGTCAGCTGATTTCTTTGTGTGAGTACCTCCGCCACTGGAAAGCATTTACAGTCACTACCATTGCCATCCTTTCCACTAGACGCTCAAAAAGATTCATTCACGCATACGCTTCACATTTTTCACTGGTTAGTATTCATGAGGCACTGTTCTGGCCATTTGGGACACATCAGCGACAAAAGCGTGCAAAGGAGTAGAATTCCTGATGCTGTGAAGCTTACATTCTAGTAAAATGATGGCGAATGGATAAACCGATGAGGTGGCATTCTGGCCCCAGAGTCTGCTTTATTTTCCAGAGAAATCAGACAGGATAATCTTTTTCCCATCTCATTAGGAATGTGCCAAGCTTCATAGAAATTTCCTATCTGTTATTATGTTTGGCAATGATAAGCGTCATATTTGCTTAGCACTCCTTGCACTTTACAAAGCAGTTGCACACACGGTACCTCATTCAATCTTCCTGGCCCTGTTGTTGATTAGGTATTAGCATTGTTATATCCATTTTAAAGTTGAGGATGCTGAGCCTCAGAGACATGGAAACTTGGTCCAACGTCAGTCAGCCAAGCAAAAGTTAGGAAGTCATACCTTCTGTATCCAAATCCCATACATTTTCCCAGAGCATAGCCCATGAGGCCTGAGACAATAAATGACCACGAACCGGAGTGTGTAGGTTGAGGGAGAGTGTTTGTGTGGGGGCGGGGGAGGGTGTCGCACGTGTGTGCGTGCACAAATGCACAAGAGCCTGTTTTGGTCACAGAAAGAGGGTGTTTATCAAAGAACGAAAAGCGATTGCCCCAGTGCAATTTCTGATGCTTTCACAGCGCACGAGTTAGTCCCAGATGTGATGGCCTGCCACTTGACTCCACCAGTAATCCCAGGGTGAAGGGGCCAGGTCCTCCCTTCCCAAGCACCAAAATGTCTGACTCTCACTGTGCAGAGACCTCCCTGGCAGCAAGATCCACACTCTTGATCACAGGGGACAGGGAAAGACATTCATTTCCTATCTCTATCCTCATGAAGAGGTGAGCACCTTCTATAGTTTGCCAGAGTTGGGGTGGGGATGGGCAGCTCATATGGAGAAGGAGCTCACTGCAGCCAGACCAAACTTGCTTCTCTGTCTTGGAAGAGGGATATGGCATCCCTGAGTTTGCCACCACCAGTGGTGTTCAAAAGCCACCAGCATGGCTTGTGGCTGGCGATTCCTCACTGAAACAGTAGGTTGCAGTACACAGGAGTGTGCGGTGGAAGGCAGACAGCTACTGCTGCCCAGGGGGTTCTTGGCAGGGTAAACACAGTGCGTCCCACTTGTTACCCCTTTGCTTTCCTATCTCCGCTTTGTTGCCAACTACACTCATGGGGCTATTTTCAGCATACATACGGGAACACAAATGCTGATGGGGATCGACCGGGGCCACTTCGATGGAAACCCTAGTGCAGTGGTCTAACTGGCTCCCTGTTCCAGATGCAGCTCCTTCCACACGCCTGGCATGCCCAGCTCTGACTATTTTCTTGACACTGATCATTCAGAGGCATTTTTCCAAATCTTTTCCCAAATTTGAGAGTTTTATTCTCACATAAAATCATCAATGACCCTCACACTTCCTGCCAGAACTGACGAGGCGCAAGTACCCTGATCAGGTGCCTGGCTGGAGAATATTGGACATCACGGTTTTCCTGGTCTTTGGGAAGTGGGGCCCACCCAGGCAGCCCCACTCCCAACCGCTGGAGTTCTGTGCCCTGTCCTACGGGAGTCTACCCAGAGAGGGCAGAGGGCTCTGGGGACATTAACCACATGGTGAAGAGAGGGAGGGGCATTCTTCCTCTGCTGGCAGCATGAGCTCAATGACCAGAGAACTGTGTGGTCAGAGTCTGACGTTGACATTCGTCAAGAGTTGCCAGTCTACATATCTGTTAATTACAGGTTCCAAACCTCATATCAAAGCTCAACATGCCATGGACTGAGGTTTTCTAGAGGAATCAGTCTGGTTTTCCAGGGCTGGAGGGAGGAAGTGGGTGCCAGGAGGCCCCCTATGTGTTCTGAGGAAATCTTCCCTGTGATGGCAGCTCCGGGTCACAAGGGCAGGATTCCTCTGCCTTCCCTCCTGAGTCCTCTCCTTCCTCTTACATAGGTGGCTGTTGCTTTGCATGCCAATCTCCTATTCTATTCCCTGTCATGGCATGTGCATTGTTTGTGCTCCTTCATCCCCCTTGCACACGAGCGCTTTTTCTTCTTTTCTGGTGGGATCTGTGGACTAGTGTTTGGAGAGAAAAACAAATACGTGTGCTTTCCTCCTGCAGCTACATTCCAAGAGGGTCATGTCAGGGGGTAGAGAAGTCTCACCTCTGGGGGAGGGAGCACTGAAGAGAAGGAGCTCAGAAGCAGGGGTGATGACTCTGGCCTTTGGAGCTGTCCAGGCTGTGGTCAGGAACTGGGTTCTTCTGTGCCCAGGGCTCAAGGGAGGTTGTGGGTGCCACCACTCACAGTAACTGCTCTCAGGACCTCGAACATGGTGCTGTCCTCCCAAGTTTTCTCCACTATAGAGACTATGTGTGTGTGTGTGTGTGTGTGTGTGTGTGTGAGAGAGAGAGAGAGAGAGAGAGAGAGAGAGAGAGAGAGAGAGAGAGAGAGAGAGAGAAAGCATGTCTTTTAGATCATTAGCCTCACATCTATGCATTCTAGGCTTGGGAAGAGGGAAGAACCAGAATCTTACAAATGCATCTTTAATCTTCTTTCTCTCTCAAAATCTGGATTGGTTCGTTAGTTGTAACTAACTTCTCCTTTTCAGGGGTGCGTGTGTGTGTGCGTGTTTTGTGTGCACATATGTGCTCATGTGTTTGTCTTTGTGAGTATACCTGTTTTGTAGAGTGTGTTAGTCCCTAGCTATGTGTGCATGTATGCACTTGCACCTATTTCTGGGTATCGTACCCCTCTCAGGTCTTTTCTGTCCTTGTGTGCACACATGTCTACACTGTATTTGTGTCCTTGTGTGTGCCACGTCTGATGATATGGTTCCTGTACATTTATAGATATGTTTGGGAGGTGGAAGTGTATGTGGTGTGTTGACGGGGTGTTTATATGGTGGGTAGGTACTTGATTGTGTGTTTGCACCTGGGTGCATGTCTGCCTGGGAATGCAGGTCTATAAGCACACTTAAGAAGTGGGGGCTGGGATGATGTCCCATCTCAGAGAGTCTGGACACGTGTGAAGCACTGCCTGTAAAGATGGGGATATATATATATATGTAAGTCTGCATCTTTAGGGAGAGGTTGATGTGTTTCTGTATGACTTGGGAGGCAAGGTGTTGTCACCTGCTGGGGGGAGGGGGAAGGGAGCCTTACCTATCGCACAATACATACCTGCGAGAAGTGCTCAGACATAGAGATGAGCATGAGAGCCGGGGCTGCCGAAACAAGAGCGGACAGCGGGGAGGCCAGGAGAGTCAGAGGGACATATAACAATAGCAATAGTGAGACAGGCCCCAGAACAGGGAGCCTAGAGCAAGCATGTCAGGAGCAAGCAGGACGGTGCTAGAACAGCCCATGGTGTCCTGGCTTCTGCGAAGTGCTTCAGGGACTGCAGTGAGAAGAGCGGCCCAGATGAAAGACCAGACACGGGTAGTGGACAAGAGGAAGGTGGGCTGTCATCAAAGTGCAGAGCATCGTGGGGGAGAAGGCAGGCACTGCCAGAGAGCAGGACTGGAAACAGGTTCTGACGAAAAGGAGATCCTGGCAGGCTGGACCGTGGTGCTACCTTCCACTCACCTCTGCGTGAGGGTCAAACTTGCACAGACTAGCCCCATGCCAAGCCCTGTGGTCCGAGTGGCTGAGATGTTTGCCGGCCAATGGCAGTATGTGGACTGACTCTGATGCTCATTCTTGGGACAAAGAGCAGTTCTACCCTGATGTTTGTAGGGTCTTATTTCACTTATTGTTTGGTCTTTTTCTTTCCGCCTTGGTAAAATCATAATTTTGTCCCGTATGACCTAAGGAGAAAGTGGATTTCTCCAATGGCATGGGTAGGGAGACCTGAGTTCAGAGCAGCCAGACCCTCTGGACCCTCTGAACTGCCCCAGGTGCACATTGAGGGGGCAGCAGTGATAACTGTTCTCTCCCCTCTTAGGCAGTTCCTCCTCAACAACACATTAATATGTGTATGTGTGAGAGGACAAGTGTGTGTGTGTGTGTGTGCGTGTGTGTGTGTGTGCGTGCGCGCGCACGCGCGTGTTTGTGTGTGTGACAGAAAGTGAGAGAGACAGAGACAGAGACAGAGAGACAGACAGAGAGAGAGAGACAGAAAGAACTAAAACTGTACATGCCTAGTCCTGCTGCTGTAAGCTGCCCAGATAAGGGTTTCTGAGCTTCCATCTCTTATCGGTCCTCTGGTGTTAGGAACCCCCCTAAACTTTTGTTTTCTAATCTGTAAAGTGGAGCCGATTGGACATGCTTCCCAGGGCTACTGTGAGGAATTAAGTAATATCTGTGACTTTTCAGCCACACTGCCTGGTGACTTGTGTTGGAGATTGGGATTCGTTTCAGAGGACCTTGATTGGAGGGAAGGCGGTGAGGGGCTGCCTTCCTGAGAAGCACAGCATGGGTTTGACAGAGCTGCTTCAGAGTCCACAACTGGGTACAGTGTATGGACAGGGGCATTCCACATACCTCCACACAGAATGCAGCTCAACTGTGGCACCTGCATCCTGGCAGCTTTGTGAGCTGATCAGGGGCAATTGTCAACATCACCAGTGTCATCGTCTCAGTTGGAGGCTGCAGGGAGGCTCTCTCAGGGGACTTCAAGATGGCTTGTTGGAGACTGTGGTACACCAATCACTCTTGTTAATGATTTGTGTCACCCGTTGGGGCACTGCCAGACACAGTAACCATGGGAATCTCACCAAGTGGGCAGATGAGGTCAGCAGTGCTAATGGTGTGGGCTCTGAGTTATGGTAATTGTCTGTATTGACCTCCAGGAAACTGGTATAAATATTTACAAATACGTGCGTGTTCATATATCAGTTATATATGTGTGTGTGTGTGTGTGTGTCTTGTAATAATAATAATTATCATTATCATCTTCCTGAGAATGCACTGAAAGTGTACAAATGTTCACACAGGTAACCTATGGGTTGTGGTATTGGGACTCAGAAAACAATACCCTAAAATAAAGACCTTAAAGTTGTTTAAAGAGTAAAAGTTTTTTTTGACCTTTCTTTGTCCTCTTGTCTCTCACTCCCACGTTTTCTTGAGGCTAGTCATAGCAATCTCTCTTTTCATTTAAGGCCGGTCATAGGAAACAGATCCCATTTTCTCCAAAGTAAGTCCTAAAACTGGAAAATATCAGTTTAACTCTTTTCTCGCCTTTTTGTGTAAAAACTGGCTATAAAATAATTATCTGACCTACCTTGCTTGACTATAGGTCATGACACACCCGCACGCCCCACCCCCCACCCGCAGTCCAGGGAGAGTCCTCCTTTCCCATACACAAAAGAAAAAAAGACACGCTCAGAGAAGATGAGAAAAATACAGACAGGCTTCTCTGGGTTTCCCCACTCGGTCTATTAGCATCATATTGTCCAACCATATTTCTGCACAGCTGTCCATACGTTGTTGAACCTGAACATAAAAATAGGCAATTTCCACTATATCTTTGGATCTTCATTCTAAAGACTCATGTGTCAGGTAAAACTATTGTCAATTAAGTTTGTATGCCTTTTCTCCCATTGACCTGCTTCTTGTCGGTAACAGTCAACAAACCTTCAAAAGACAAAGCAAAAGTGTTCCCTTGGCCTTGACACTAAGATTAGGCCTAATCTTTTCCAACCTCCTTATTCTTTCTGGGCTTGCAAAAAGACGTGCAATGATCACAAACATTTCCTGCAATCATAAAATACAAAAAGCTACAAAGTAAGTTCCATCCTTCCTTGACCATCAAGGCCCAGCAGAAGTCATTGCCACTGTGATGTCTCCTTTTGGAACTACTATGCTCCTTCTTGCACTGACGACTCTCATCACAGTCAGCAATGAAATATTTTGGCATTTCTTTTTGTTTTTAGTTGCAATTTCTTGTTATTTAAGTTCCTCCATGATAAGAATTATATTCCGTAAGAACGCCTTTGCAATAGCAACCAGCGATTGAATGAATATGATGGGCCGGGCCCTGTGTCAGAGCAGTACAGATGAAAGGGAGCTTTGTGGACTCTTGCTGCTTCACAAAAGGTTGTTACCTATCTGTGGTAAGTACAAAATTTGAGAGTACATGTTTAGGAAGGCCTATAGCATTCAGCGAGAGTCACGTGTATGTTTAAAAAGAAAGTCAGGGCTTGTATTTTGTGTGTCTTCGCTATATTTCTCTTCTCTCTAGTAATTCATGTTCCTCGTGTTATACAAATGTACTGATCCCTGAGTGACTGATGTGGGAAAAAAAATCAATCACATGCTGGTCCTTCACCACAGATAATTTGAGAAGCTCCAGTCTAGGGGCTCTGTGAAGCTCCGCTGATATGTTTTCCCCAGTATGTCTATAAAGCAGGAGGCATTCTTCATGTTTTTGGAGGTGTAAACTGAGGGTGGCACACGTAGGTAATTTTGGCCATGTTCCCAAGCTATCGATCAGGCAGACACCCTGCATTTGGACCGGTATGCTTCCCCTCGACGTGCATAGTTTACATCAATCGCTACTTATCGGGACTTCCGAAGTGCCCGTAACCCAACCCTGACGGCTGGTCTCCAACCTTCCCTGTCACGTGGGCCAGTGATGCCCCACACCAGCTGGGCAGCCTCTACTGCAGTCACCGCAGCAGGCCTGGGGTGCATCTAGGAGGAGCTCATCTCTGAAAAAAGGGAGACACGTTCAAGCATGTTAACCAAAGCCCCATTTGAAGGAAAAACAGTAAAAAGATACTGAATGTCCATCTGAGGGGAGTTGGGCATCCAAAGGCCTTGGTGGCCATTTCTGGGTCAAGACTACTGGAGTGGGTAGAAAGTGGGTGTGTCCCTTAGAGAAGCTCACCTAAAACATAGCTCCCCTCCCAATTTGGGATTCTGATGGCCCCAGTGACCTCTCTTCCTCCTCTGTTCCTTTCTTCTCATGGAGTCTGGCCTCATTCACTGGCTCAGAACAACAAAAGTAGTTACTCCATTCCCAGGATGGGCCTGAACCCTGTGCCTTGAAACCCGACCCTGTGAAAGCTGTGTCTGGACACAGGCTTACCGTGCAGAAGGGGCTCCACCTCACCATGAAACCTATTCCTTGGGGTCGTATCAGATGGGATCATTCCTTGACAAGTTTGTTACAGAGGAGGAGGATGACATAATGAAGAGGGGAAAGATGCAGACACACACATGCACACAGACACACACACAACCACGCACACACACACATGAAGCCCTACAGAGAACAAACAGATCTTATGTGTGAGTGTGTGTGTGTGTGTGTGTGTGTGTGTGTGTGTGTGAGAGAGAGAGAGAGAGAGAGAGAGAGAGAGAGAGAGAGAGTGAGAGAGAGAGAGAGAGAGAGAGAGAGAGAGAGAGAGAGAGAGAGAGAGAAAGAGAGAGAAACAGTCTAAATGATAAAATGATAATGTCCCACATGGCCCTCTGGCATGACCTTTAAGTTTCATCAGAGTTGTTAATATTCCAAGGTACTTAACTGCCCTCGCATGGTGAGGCAACAGGCCTTCGGGTAGTAAGGTTGTTCGGAAGGGCAGTTCTGTGCTTCTGGAATGTGTGTTCCACTTGGAGCTGGGCCGGCATTCAAAGGAGGGGTCTGTTTAAGGAAGTGAAGATCACAGAGAAGCCCGGCCACTCAGCCTCAGACTCTGAACAGAGCTCATGAAATAACAGTGTCATACAAGAAACTGAGGCAGGTGGCCAGGCATACAGACTGTGGCTTCCATGCAGTCACTGGAAGCTGGTGTGGCTCGGTGGCCAGGCTTGTTACCAGAGCAAGGGGAAGTGACAGTAATCCCACACTCTGACTTGCCAGCAGGTCTGAGCCTATGAAACTGCCTTGCGGGGCAGACTGTTTGGGCTCAAAGCTTTACTCCTCCAGTCGTTGACTACATGACTTTGGCCAGTCCATCTGACTTCTTTGTGCAGCAGATCAGATCTCTCATGTGTAACATGGGATCATGATATAACCTGCAAAATGGGTTGCTTGGGGTATTAAATGCTAGCAAGGTGCCCAGAAGTGTGCCAGGTGCACACCAGACATGGAGGATCAACAAATAGACAAATGCCTGACCTCAGCTAGAGGAGTTCGGGGGTGGGGTGGGGGGCAGAATGCCTAGCTGACTACCTAGCTGAATATCAACCTGGTAACTGCCTAATTTGCAACTCCCTGAGCATGCTCCAGCCCTCCTCCTCCTCCTGATACAAGGTCCCTGTGCCCTCCTGCCTATTCAACGTTACCCCTCCAAGAGTCTCTCTGCCACCCCTGTGCTATCGATTGCACGCCTCTCTGCTGGGTGCTTGCCTTTGGCACAATGGTATTACTTCCACCTGAAGGAACCTTCCCCTGACTCCCTCCTCCCCCACCAGATGCTGCCCGATTTCTGTGCTCCCCACTGCTGCAAAACTCCTTGTAAGACTTGTCTGCACACTTTGAATCTTCTCCTCCCATTCTCTCTTAAACCTGTCCAGAGCAAGATCTGTCACCCAGCCTTCCAATGAAGCTGCTCTTATCAAGCTTGCCAGGGGCCTCTGCATTGCTAAGTGCAATGGTCCATTTTCACTCCTCTTATTTCCCTGGCATCAGCATTTTGAGCAGACTGGACTGCTGGGTCTCTCTTGAGACACTTTTCTTCACAAGGTTCCCAGGACACTCTTGGGTTTCCACCATGCATCCCTGGTGACAACTTCACCATCTCCTCAGCTGGTGTCTCCTCTTCTCCCTGATCCCTTTATGCTGCAGGGCACTGATCGTGATCTTCTGCCCTTCTCTATGTATACTCAGCCCCCAGTGGAGTTCATGTAGCCTCACGGCTTTTAAGCGCATCTATATATCTTAGGCACAGACCTTTCCGCCAAATTCCTGACTTGTGTATACAACTGCCTTCTCAACTCACATGGGTGTCAGAGAGACACCCTAACTCGACATGTTCAAAACTGAAATCCTGAACCCCTCCCCACCTATAAAACCTGTTCCAGCCGCAGCACTCCTTGTATCAGTTGATGCCAATCCCAGTCTACTAGTTTCTCAGGGAAAAAACTCTGCAGTCAGCCTTGCTCTTCTCTGACACACCACATCCAAACCGCCAGGAATTCTGCTGCGTCAACCTCAGAATGTACCCAGAACCTGAGCAGTTCTCACCGTATCTCTTGTTACCAGGGTGGTCCACACCACCATCATCTCTAGCCTGGCTCACAGGAATAGCTTCCTGCCTGGTCTCTGCACTCCCACCACCACCCTTGCCTGTATTTACTCTATTCTTAGCACAGTAAGCAATCGAAGGGAGCCTTTCAAAAAGTGTGTCACATCCTACTACTCCTGTGCTCAACCCCTCACTGCCTCCCTCCCTTCCCCCCACCCCAACTTTCACTGCAAGCAAGGGCCAAGGTTTTTTAAATGGCCTACTAGGCCCTACATAATGTGGCATTCTGTGAATCCCTCTGACCTTATCTCCTGCTATGGTCCATTCTGCTCATGCCGCTCCAGCCACTCTGGCCTCTCTGCCGTTCCTCAAATGTGCCTGACATTCCCTGGCCTTAGAGCCTTTGCACCAGCTGGTCCTTCTGCATGGACGAAATTTCCTTCATACTTCAGCTAGGCCAACCCCCTCACCTTCTTCATTCCTTTCCTCCAATGTCACTCCTCCAATGGAGCCTATGCTGCCTACCCTTGAATACTGAGTTGAATGCTCTACTCCCTGCTCTCCTCACATTCCCGATGACCCCATCCACCTTCCTCTGCTCTGTGGAAGCTTACTCCACCACCACCCTCACCACACCCGAGGTGATTGCCACCTTCTACCCTACTGTATAGTTAGTTATTTATGAAAGGTTTACATTTTATTTTCTGTGTCCTTGCTATTGTATGTAGCATTCATGCGGGCAAGGGAGCTTGTGGTTTGCTCACCTATGGATCCCAGGTGATTGGAACCACGACTGGCACATAGTTGGCCCGTCAGGAACCGGGCCTGGTTTGCACTAGCTGTGTATGGGCTCTGCCTTCCCCTCCAACCCACCCTGTGTCAGCCTTATGCCTTTTTCATGATAAGCAGTGAAACGAAGAGTCCACTTCTCCAAATACCCGTTCCCTGAGCCCTGGATTGCTCGAGAGTTATTTTTCTATGTAGTCTTGGTTGAGTTGAGACCCTCCTTAGTCCAAGTGCCCTCACACAGGTTTAACAGAAATTACATTAGCTCTTTGATGTTTAACTGGTTCATGGCTCCCGAGCCCCTGGAGTGACCTGTGTACAGGTCTCAGTGCACCTTAATACCATTTGCCCTTCTCCACCTCCACCACTCCTTCAAAATCATTTCCTTCAGAAAGCTGGAATTCTACTTTCCTGTCAAAGGAAGGAGTTGGAAGGATCCTGGTCGCTACCCACTTTTCAGGGGTCAATGTGAGCCCAGGCAGTATCCATATCTCTCTTTCGCCATGGCCACGGTCTGCCCTGCACCTGGCTGCTGAGGCAAAGGCCACAACGCTGGGGCCAAGGAGGACACTCCTGGAACCTGGCTTTTTTCTCCGGGCGAATGCCCGCTGCTTGCTGTCTGTGAACATCTTATCCCAGTTGCTCTGCCCAGAGGAAAGGTCTGCCAGTACCCTCTGGATCGGCAACGACATCAGTGAGCAATGTTGCTGGCCCAGAAACATTGCTGTTTGCTTGATCCACTGTGGGAAAGCCAACATCTAAGATTAGAGGACTGATGGAGGAGGGCACGGGGTGGTGAAGTTTCTGGGGAATGTATTCTGATGGGGAAGACTCACTTGTCTTGGAAAGAAATACCCATTCCGGGCCCCTCAAGGTAGCTTGGCAATGGGGCCACAGCAAATCGGAATAAAGGGGCAGACGTGCCCAGCTAATCTCCAAAGTACGTATTCACCTTATTTTCCCACGCCTCCTCACCTCACCCAGCATGTTCCCTCTCACTATTACTCTGGGCTGTGGTGGTGTCTGAAAACAGATTTTCCCAAGGCTGGCCAGTGCCCCACCTGTCCTGGTGATGGAGTCTGTCCTTTCAGCAGAGCAATGTGGACTTCAGACTTGGCAGGCCCTGGGTTCATGTGCAAGGATACCACTGACCAGCCAGGTGGTCCTAGCAATCTGCCTGGGAGATCTGACCCTGAGTTTCTTCCTCTGTAAACTCGGCCTGGTGGCACCTCCCTTGGAGGGCTGTTGCACAAGTTAGAGACAATGTATGAAAACAGCCGCCAAAGTGCCTGGCACCATGTAGGCACTCAGTACATGCCAGCCGCTACTCTTGCTATGCTTTAGGGTGTTCGGAGCTCTCTATCCCCGAGTTCTCCAGAGAACTGGAGTGTTCTAGGACCCAGAATCTCAATCCAGATGCTTCAGAGGCATCCTTGCACTTAAAACTGCAGCTTTCCCACTCACTCTGCTGGGGTGGGGCCAGTTTAGGTTTCAGATTTACAGAGCAACAGGCTCACAGCTTGGAGTCCCGTCTGCATGCAGCTCAAAGCTCAAAGAATTTATGTAAAGGCCGTGTATGTTCTCTCTTGCTCTGCGTCTTCCAGAAATGCCCCATTTCCTTGCTTCTCTCAGCCCTGCCTTTCATGGCACAGCCACCGGAAATCCCGCCCTCGCTCGGCATTTACCTAATCAAATGAAGATTAACTGTTTGCAGTACTCATGTGGTGTGTTAGGGAGAATGAACTTCCAGGCCACAGGGGAATAAGCCTGGCCCATTGATTGCTCCCTCCTTGGGCTAGGGCAGGCCACCCAAACCTTTGTTTCCCTATCCCCTGGGGAGCCTCCTGCCTGAGGCCTTCAGGATTCCAGAAGTCATCTCTCTGACAGGGCAGTTGCAGGTATACTCCCAGTCTTTCTCCCCTCATGCTGGGAACTACTGGTTCTCTGACTGAATCAGCTTCTTGGCCCTCAGTCACAAAGAATCATTTCAGGCAGTGGGATGATTATTTGCCACGAGAGCCAAAGAAAGAATGGATTCAGACAGGTTTTGGAAGGATGGACGTTACCTCTTCCTCTGAGCTAGCTGGAGCTTCCTATAAAATGGGTGGTAATCATACCCACCTGGCAGAGATAATGGGGCTTGCCTCTGGTACAAACAAGTGCTCAACATCTCTTTGCTCTTCAGCCTTTCCCACTTAACTAGCTGACTGACCTGGGGCCAACTGACTTCTGTGAGCCCCCTTTTGCAAAAGGGAGAGAATTTAATGTCAGTGGTTTCCTCCTCAAGGGATTGGAGGCTGTAGTTGGGGTTGCTGAGACCTCTCTCACTGGCTTCACTTGTTTCTTTTGAAGACAGAGACCTTGTGAGTGCATTGGCAGGCAGAGACAGACAGCAGGGTGACCTATAGGAAAGCACTCTGCATTTGCAGGGAATGGACGTGGGGTCTTGTCTGGGATGTGTCTCTTGCCACTTCTGTGCCTCTAAATATAATGGGAAAGTCACCTAATAGCCTCAACCTCAGATTCCTACCTTGTTTACCTCTGGAGGTGGTATTGACAATTACGGCCCCTCCAGGGCAAGAAACAGGCCTTTGAATTTGCCGCAGCCCCAGTTTCTATCACACTGCCTGGCTCATAGAAGGTTCTCATGATTTTATGGCTTGCTGAATGAATTTGGAACTGCTGAGGGGTCGTACTTACGACTTTTTATCTGAAGCCTCCTTGGCCTGCAGGCTGATGACTGCGGGTCCCTGGGCCTCTGCCAGAAAGTCATTGGCTAGCCTACCCTGCAGCCCGTGACTTGACTTTGCTTGACTTTGCACGCAGCTGGCAGTAGGGTAAGACTGGACGTAAAGAAGGAAGAAGGTAGCCTGGCCACTCTTCTGTGTTGTGATAGCTGCTCCTCTGAACCCCACAAGGCTAGATTAGGCACCCGTCCTCAGTGCTCCCAATCAGGGGGCTTATCTCAGTTCACACAGTGTTTAGCTCTTGTGGTAAATGTGATAGGCTGATGAGAAGACTCTCACATCTCCAGATTTGCTGCAGGCCAGAAGCTCCTGGTGACAGAATGGGTGAGAAGGGCACTGAGCTCCTTGCTCTCATGAGGTGAGAAAGTATGAAAGTTCCTAGGGCTGGGAATAAAATGATCCCACATGACTTGGTACAGCACGGAGCACGGTGCCAGATAGCCCTCTGGACTTACTACACTGGCTGCAGGAGAGAATGTAAATGCTAATGCTAACTGGCCCCCTTGGACAGAGAGACAGACAGACAGACAGACACACACACACACACACACACGTATTTTCAACGTGTGCACTGTAACAAACCGGAGTTCCCGAGAGAAGCGCAAGGGTCCCTTTCTGAGATGCCACAGGTGGAGTCTTCTCTCTGGCTCATCCAATGTCCCAGAAGCTCTGAAACTTTTTAGAGCCTTTCCCCTCATTATCCTCATTATTTCGGGGTCATTTCTTTTACTAATCATTTTTATTTGTATTAGTTTAAAGTCAGCCATGAAACCCACCCTTTGAGGCTCTGGCCCCGCTCACCTCTTCCCTTGCCTCATTTCTTGTTCTCTGCTTTCCTCTTCACATAACCTTAATAGTTCAGTGAAGCATTTGTTAGTTCCCGAATGTCCATGCTGCCTTCAGTGCCTCCATATTTACTCCCTCCCCCATCTCCTATAGTATTTGCAAACCTTAGATTGTCATCTCGCCAAGAATTTTCTGACAGTCCCATCTTTTTCATTCCCGCAGTACCCTGTGACAGGCTTTTGTCCTGCAACCACCCCTTCACTCTGCCCTCCTCCTCTCAACATGATTTAAGTGTCTTTTCTCTTTCCACAGCACTCTGTGGTGTTGCCTCCCCTTTGCTAATGCTCCCTCTCCTAAGCTGGGTTAAGAATCCAATAGAATATCCAATACAAAATGTTTTCATAAGTATACTCTCATGCTCCTTTCATTTCCCTCCAAGCTTATTTAAGCATCTTTTGAATTTTTCAAGCACCCTGTGATGCCCCCTTCCCTGTCCCATCCCTCAGGACAAGTCATATGAGCTTTTCTACATTTTCTTGGCACCTCCTGCTCAGTCCCTATCACAGCATGTACTGCACTGCCAGTTTACATATTTTTCTCTCCCACATAATCTAGAACATTCTTTGGACCGAAGGAGTGTGTACTAAGGAGTATCCCTCTTAGAATCTAGACTGGTGCCTCATATAACAGGTGGTCAATAAACAAACAAGGTATACTCGAGTCATTATGCTTTTATTTTTCACTATATTCTGCAGTAACTCAGCAAAAT
>CAUYSK010123955.1:0-18432 GCA_963575035.1 Avahi laniger
CATACTTAAAATAAAATTCCTAGGAGGCTGGCCGGGCGCGGTGGCTCACGCCTGTAATCTCAGCTCTCTGGGAGGCCGAGGCGGGCGGATTGTTTGAGCTCAGGAGTTCGAAACCAGCCTGAGCAAGAGCGAGATCCCGTCTCTACTAAAATTAGAAAGAAATTAATCGGACAGCTAAAAATATATAGAAAAAATTAGCCAGGCATGGTGGCGCATGCCTGTAGTCCCAGCTACTCAGGAGGCTGAGGCAGGAGGATCTCTTGAGCCCAAGAGTTTGAGGTTGCTGTGAGCTAGGATGACGCCACGGCACTCACTCTAGCCCGGGCAACACAGTGAGACTCTGTCTCAAAAAAAAAAAAAAAAAAATTCCCAGGAGGCAATCCACAGACCACCATCACACTGGGATATGCAAATCCACAAATACCTAGATGGAACCCTCCCCTCTTCCGCTCACAGGTCAGACGCACGTGCTTCATGAGTAGAGTCCCATTCCTCAAGTTAACTGCTTTCCAACCTTTACCAAGTTTTTCCATCTTCCTTCGTGTTTACTTTTTTCACAAAGAAGCTTTTTAATTTTTACTTTCCCCAGGGGGGTCCCTGCAGAGATAACTTCAAGGAAAGGACCACACAGAGGGCTGTAGGGCAGGCCAGCCCGCCAGGCTCCCAGGCCTCGCCTGCCACCTGACCTGGTCCACACCTCTCCTGGCCGCATACGGCTCCTTGCCGCGTTCCAGACATAGTCCCAACAGTGAGCAACTCAAAATGCCTCAGCAAAATAGGGCTCAGGCCTTCAATGCCACCTGTTATCAGAACCACAAAAGCAGAGTGTATGCAGGCTGAGGGCCCACCGTGTGGTGACGGGCAGGCTACCGCTCGTGCCATCAGGTATGAGAGCCAAATCAAGACAAAGTCCCATCCCCAAACCTCTCACATAAATAGCGGCATCAAAGAATCCATGGCTGTATGGATTGAATGGCTCATAGGTTGACGCCCTGACCCCAGGGTGGCTGTACCAGAGCCAGGGCCTTTACGATGGTGATTACCGTTAAATGAGGCCATAAGGGGGGTCCTGATCCAACGGGACTGATGTCGTTATGAGAACAGGGAGGGACCAGGGATGTAGGTGCACAGAGGGAAGGCCACGTGAGGACACAGCGAGAAGGTGCCGTCTGCAAGCCACAAAGAGAGGCCTCGGGAGAAACCTACTCCACCGACACCCTGATCTCGGGCTTCCAGGCTGCAGAACTGGGAGACGATGAATTTCTGTTGCTCGAGCCCCCAGCCCGTGACATTCTGTTGCGGCAGCCCCAGCTAACACAGCAGCAGGACGCACAGCACTCCAGGCAGGGAGCCCTCTCAAGGCCACCTTGCCTTACGCGGGGTGCCAGCCTCACAGAGCCACGGCAGTGAGCTGCTCCCTCTCCACACCTCCAGGGCAGAACTGCGGGTGCATCAGAGGAGGGCGAGGGCCAAGGGCAGAGCGCGAATCACCAGGCTGTGGAGGAACACGGCAAATAGCATCTGGAGGTGAGGGAGGAATTTGGCACGGTGTTTTTACAGTCTTATCGGAAAAATTAATTCAAGCTGGGCTCTGCCCAAGCACTCCCCTGTGGACGGAAGCCTCGAGAAAGGGCCATAAACAAGGCGCACTGATAAACGACAGAGCGTTAAGCTGCAAGGAGGTGTCCAGCAGTGCTCTGGGATCAGGTCTTATTTAACATCCTCATTAGTGATCTGGAAGGAGCAGTAAACAGCACATTAATTAAATTTCCAGATGATACTAACTTTGGAGGTGCTACAGAAAGTCAATGAGGACGCAGAAACTACACAAATGGGGTCCAAAGAGGTTAGTGAGAAGTGTGAGAAGCAATACAGGATTCAATCTCAAAACAGGGAAGCTGATCGAAAACTTTCCCTGTGTTCTGGAACTCCATCTGATTTCCATAAGAAGACTGTATGAAAAATGCAGAGGCGATGCTCCTTGCTGTCTGGACTCTGCTGCTACTCAAGTCCCCACACCCAGTGTCAGGAACCTAACAGAGTCAGCAATGCCCAGACGTGTCCCTGGCAGTCAGAGTTCTCCTTACCTGACACTCAAAACTCAAAAGCCAGAATAGATTCTGGGAACGTGGCGCACCGTGATCCTCAGGCTTGCAGCCCAAACTCAGGAGGGGACTTGTACATCTAACACCGTCGAGCTCATCTGCGACTGTCCAGCCAGTTTGGAAAGACAAGATATCCTGGCACAGCACGTTTCCAATCATGGCACTCAGAGCCCAGAGGAAGAAGGTCAAAGGACTCTATTATGTCCTCGAAAAGGACAAGGAGGAACTAAGACATTTGGAACTTACCCAAGCAACAAAATATTTGGGTCTATAAAATTTAAGTGTATTTCTAAAGAGATAAAAGAGACAAGTGTTTGAGATCTCTAATCTCACTGGCCTCTAAACTCCAACATTTGAATGTTATTATAAATATCACTCGAAAATGAAAATTATATTTCCATCCTACACGACAAAAACCAATAATAAGAAAACATTTTTATAACAGGGCAGTTTACAAACTTCTTGCCTCAGAAGCAAAATCCTTGGAGCCTAATCCTGTAGGTCAGGCGCTCTGGGGCCGAGCTGCACACTTCTAACCTAACCACGCTGCTGCCCGCAAGTCACCTCGCCAATCCCCAGGCTGTGAAATGCACAACGGAACAGAGGACCGAACTAGGTGACTCCTGCAAAGCATCCCAGGGCCTGGCACACGAGTGTTACATGGGAGCTGCCACTGACATCATCTTTGTCACCGTCATTGTCATCATCACCATCATCACCCTGTTTCCTCACACACGGCACAAGGACGATAAAAACGATAAAGCCAAAAATACCAGGTGACCTTCCCAAGTACCCACCACTGGCAATGAAGTTGCGGCCTAAACTCAAGTCTTCCGACGTCTCCTCCTCACCCTCCACGCCGCCAAGCACAGGCTTCCGCCCGGGCCGCTCGTGTACCCCGTGCCCTGACGTGGTCGTCCTCCCTCCTGCGGGATGACGCTGCACCCTGCGTGCTCTGGCCCTGGACACGAGGCCCTGTAGGCCACCAGCAACTCTGCCTCCTCTCACGCACTGAGGCAGGTGGGCAAACAAGCTGGCAGTGGGTAGAGAAGTTATTTCTCTTTGCTAGGTTATGTTATATTTATCATTAACAAACTATAAATTGGAATATGCAGCAATGAAACTCACAGTTTATGGCAATAAGATTTAGTATCCCATGCCCCAAAGGAAGACTCATTGAATTGAAACAATAACTTGTTCCCCCAAATCACAATCAGTAGGACTCAGGTGGACTGACACTTTATACCGTCTCCTATCGCTCGCCAAAGTGACTCCAGTGAACGAAGTCCATGTGAATCCCAAAGCAAAGAGCGCCAGAAGAAATACACCTTCCAATGTCCCTGTGATGGCCATTCAACTTCAGGTCTCTCTGGGCTGACGCCTCCGAGGTGAAATCCCCTTCAGTGGACGATGCGGTTAGCACACAGCTATTCCAGGGAAGACAGGGCAACTATTTCTGTTAGTCATAAAAAAATAAGAACCCACAAAATATTTAAGTTTACCATGGAATACAAAATGGTTTCATTTCAAAACATATTTTACTTGTTTTGGTGCGAACGTTAAAGATAGGGCCAGCGCTGTCGAGGTGCTTTTACAAGAAATGGCTGAAGAGGGCAGGGGTTCTGGACGAAGCCACCGTCACGCAGAACAGCAGCGACACCAGTGAGCTTCCTGATCAGTGGGGGCTCACGGGGAGGTTCTCCAACACGACAGCTCTCTGGCGATGATTTGGTGACTTCCTTCTCTTTTCAAGGTGCTATTTCTTGGCACCGGCATCATAAGAAAATTTAATTCTCACCTTTCCTAGCTGAGCACCTATACCCTAAAAAAAAAGGAAGTACTCAATGTTTTAACATCTGCACAGAAAATACAGAGTAAGCATTAATCAGAGACACACAGCCGGTGCGCATCAGAAATCGCAGGACCTCGTGCGCAGCAAAGCGTCTTCCAGCTCCCTCTTTGATCAAGCAGCACTTGAAAACGAGCAGGAGACGGATCCTAACTTTTCTCGCTGCCTCTCATGTACTCCGTTCTTTCAAAGGAATCACAATCATTTTATCTCGGGCTTCTGGTTGCACAAAGAGGAGCCTTAACATATTCTTTTCCAGGAAAAACCCACTTCTCATAGCTTATTTTCACAATGCAAAGTAACCATTTAAATTCAAAAATGCAATTTTCTTCTAACTTGGTGCAGAGATAAACGGGAAACTGTGGCTTTAAACAAAAACAAATGTGTGCTGAGAGGGTGATACAGTTTACGCTACCATCAGAAACCCTCAGCGGACCCGCCCACCTACCCAGCGCTGCACAGGAAGCAGACTGGCTGGAGTTCGAGTCCAGGACCAGAGCACGCAGGGTGCGCGGTCACCCGCAGGGAGGAGGAGGACCACGCCAGGGCACAGCACAGACAAGTGGCCTGGACCGAAGCCCGTGCCCGGAGGCGCAGAGGGTGACGAGGAGACATCAGAAGATTTAAGGCCACACCTCCACTGCTAGGACTTTGCAGCTGCAAGGAATCTCAGGAATCACCCAGTCTACAACTTAAGAAGGACCGTCCCGCCCCTGAGCAGGCGAGGACCTCAGACGTTGCTCCGAGGAGCTACCCCACCACAAAGACGCCAGGGCCCCAGGGAACAGAAGGCGCAGACACTGCACTCACCCATTTGTTCTCAGCAGTGAAAACCTCCACAAAGTCCACCACGTCCCCAGGGCCACACGAGCTCAAATGATATCAGCTGCTCTCGAAAATGGAGGTTCTGACGGCCAACCACCGACAGCATTTGCATCCCGGGGGTCAGCGGTGAGTCTCACCCTCACGGCACGGGAAGATGGCCCAGACCCAGCCACAGGGCAGGCCATAGCACAGCCAAGGCCCGGGTGGGATTCTGAGACCCCCTCTCCCCCAGGGGGTCAGAACAGCCCTCCCCTTGCATGGCTTTCCATGGTGCCTGGGCTCTAGGGCTCACTGATCTCAGGCTGCTTCCGCAACGCAGCAAGGACCCTAACGCAGGGTTTGTACCACACCACCTGGCCAGGCTACCCACTAGCTGCATCCCTGTTTCTGCCCCGCTGGACCCGGTGCCTGGGTCTGATTCTGCACCTTCTCATCTCTCAGCCCCAGTACTCAGGGTTGTGTCTTAATCACAACAGAAACTCAAAAACAACTTTTCAACAGTGTATATAACAATGAATGCCTAAAGTGGGGAACAGAAAATGGTCTTAGCCATAACCAAGGTTAAACTTCCTTTTTTGCAGATGACAAAAATTGAGCCTAGAAAGTTCAAGTGTCAAAGGTCACAGTATTAACAACCTGGATGGAACTGGAGACCATGCTCCTCAGTGAAATATCCCAAGGACAGAAAAAGAAACACCACACGTACTCACTTTTAAATTGAAACTAAATGATCAACCCTTCCTGTGTACATACGGTAGTAAAATTCAACAGAAATCAAGCAGGTGGGAGGCGGAGGACAGGGTGGGTAAATTCGCACCTGGCGGGTAAAACGTGCACTACCTGGGTGACGGACACACTTACAACTGACTCAAACTATACCAAAGTAATTCAAGTAATTAAAAAGTTTGTGCTCCCATAATATTCTGAAATTTAAAAAAAAGTCACGGTACTAACTTTTGGCAAAAGCACAGGGAAAACAAGTCTCCTAGATCCCAACCCCAGGGTCTTTCTGATTCAGCACTGACTGTGAAGTACCAACTTGGTCTGCAACTTTGGATGAATCAGGTAGGTTTACGGAGCCCCTCGCAGGTGGACCTGCCCTCGACTGAACAGAGAGGCTGCACGCGCAGTTAGGGGTGCCCGAGAGCCAGGGTCCCGGCACTGAACCTTCCTTGAGGAAGTCAGAGCCTCACTGTGCCTCCGTTTCTTCCTCAGTGAGATGGGAAGTCAGTAAGCCGGTGCTCACTGAAGCGCTCAAAACAGGGCCTGGCAGAGTCACACTCAGAATGCCGGTGACGTCTCTAGGGCAGGGACACGCTGGCTGTGATGACTTTCATCAGCTTAAATGCAAGTCATCACTATCACCACCAAATACATAAACCAAAAGTGGTCAACGTTATGGAAATGCAAGAACATGAAAGCCCCATCACCTCTGGCTCTTTCTGGAGACTCAGAAATTGGCAAACAAGCTAACTTACATCACAACTCCTTTCTAAATCAAAAAAATAAATAAATAAATAAACTAGTCACTGAAGAGAATACTTAATCTCTCAGAATTATAAAAATTATAAAATTTTATTGCATATTTGAAACTATTCGATGTAGGCATGTCAGAAAGTCTGAAATTGAAGGTTTTAGGCCTAAGAAACGGTGTCTCCGTTGAGACCAGCAATCCGCCCACTCAGAGTGTCCTCTGACAGGGCACCCGGGAACGGCGCCAGCCTCGGGGGGTGGGAAACTGGCCCTGACACCCCTGCTTCCTTCCGGAAGGGCCCACTGCGGGCCTGACACCCACACAGGCAGCCTCGCTCTTCCTCCATCATGAGCACAAGGAGTTCCTTAAACTTTCTCCAAGCCCCACCGGTGACAAGGTCTTGTTCCTCACTGGATGTGGTCCCTCCGCCCAGAATCACCACACCTGCAGCCTCGTGACACAGGCTCACATCATCAGCTTCCTCCTGGTGAGTATGTTTAAAGCTCCTCCTTACAGAGGAGAAGAACCGTGTGATAGTGAGCCTGGGACCCAACAAGGCAAAACACAAAGATGGGCAGGGCACAGTCTTCAGACGGGCCACCCAGGCTTGAACCCAGCCTCCAGCACCCGTGCATTGAAGTCCCGTAATCGCTACAGACCCCTGTCCTCTCATCTGAAAATCGGGATCACTGCTGATGTCTGCTTCCTAGTTTTGCTGGGATTAAACAATCAATCCAAGTGAGGAACTCAGCAGTCTTTGGCGGAGCCTACAGACGGTGCCCGACACCTGCTGGCTGAGGCAGGTTTGCTTCTGATGCTGTTTTGTTACAGCACACAGCAAATATAGACCTGGAAGTTCTCACTAGATTTGGAAAAGAAAATTAAAGTAACAGCACTAATGTTAAAACAACAGCGGAACAGAACAACAACATAAGAAATTACATAATAGTAGTCACAAATACTGCGATTTTCAAAGCATTTCATATATATGGGCTTCCTATACATATGGAATTCCAATCCTAAAGTAGTTAAGGCAGACATAATTCCTCCCATTTTACAGATGAGAAAACTGAGGCTCAGAGGCAGCGGCAACGTGTCTCCAGGTGCTGCATGGTCTCTGGCTGCTCTAGCCAAGGACCCCCCACCATAGCCCCACTGCCCCTGGGGACAGGATCAATGGCCACCTGGAAGGGACACACAGTGGTGCCCACGGTGACCATCAGGAATCACGAGGTTGTTCTCAGGACCTTTCCCAGGATCACCACCTCCTGGAGGGGCAGCGACTCCAAGTGGAGACATCGTATTAACATCTAAGGTTCACGACGAGTCTTTTGGCACATTCCCAATATTCCTCCCCAGGACGCTGTCCTCCGGGCTGGAACTCCGGGCCAAGGCCATACCCTGACCCAGCATCTTCATGCAGCTGTCCATGCCTCCGGAGAATTCTTTCCTCGGATCGTAACTCACAGTTAGGGCAGGCAGGTGCACGGAACACCCTGCCAAATGCACAAGTTCTGCCAGCCCGTGGCATCTGCCACCCCTCACTCTCGCTGTAGGCGTTTTCTGAGAGCTGACCACCCCGACACTGCACTGGGCACTGTGTTTCTCTGAAGCATTTGGTGACCTCTCCTGGCTACAAAAACCAGTTTCTCTTCTGCTCCCTGGACCCGGAAATGACCTCTACAGAACGCCCTCGACTTTTCAGTCTCCAGAATGAAACAGCACGAGGGAGACCTGCCATAAGGTCCCCGGGGTCCAGACTCCTGGGCCCTGGTCACGCCTGGCACGAGTGCATTGAGAGACCCGACCCCATCAGGCTGGAGCTGTGACGATGTAACAAGCAGGACCAGCTACAAGAACCACCATGCTCAGGCCCACGGAATGACCCCCAGGAATTTAGGAAGCCCGAGCACCCAGTCCAGATGCAAATGGCCAATCAGGGATCTCCTTTGTGATTCTTTTCACCATAAGCGGTATTGCCTAGAACATACACAAACACTGCCCTTACCTGGTTCCCAGGGAAACGAGGAAAACGGGACCAAAGAGGAAAGCCACCTACGAGAGGGCCCCAGCTCCAGGCTCGCTGCAACGGCCGAGGTGTTGGGCCCCCGCAGCTACTACTCTGGATCACCTCGTATCCCAGATACGGTCCCCACACGACCTCACCCAGGCCCACTGTGCAGACCCCGTCTAGCTCTCCGGGGTCACAGTCGGAGTTGAACTCACAGAAGGGAAGAATCCTCCCACAGGAGAGAAGCCAAGGAGGGGGTCTCAGGAGTGGGGCACTGCCTGTCGGCTCGGCCCCTGGGACTTGGCAGAAGAAAATCGAGACAGGTAAAGCTGTCGAGAACCTGGCACCTTCCGTTTGAGGGAGCCCCGTGAAAGGGCCCGTTTCATCACAAATCTTGCCTGTGTTCACTCAGAGCTTCCCTGTGCAACACGCCCCCCCCACAATCCCAAGAACAGAGCACCTGTGTCCTCAGGGAGCCACGCCAGTGACAAAGGACAGAGGAAGTACATCCCACGTGGCAAGATCCTTAGAAACTGTCAGGTGTTTGCATAACACGACCTGAGGGCCTTAGCTAGGGCACCCTGTGGGAGCCTTACGTTTTATTCACGAGATTCCTGTGAAGTTTGCATTCTAACTTATCTACATTCATTTCAGGCTACAAATGCTTTCATTACATAAAATCAAATAAAATTGACACTACAGAAAGACACACCACATTTATCCTGTGGATTCAAGCACGCCCGACACTCGGCCACCTACCCTGGAAGGCGCCGCGCCCGTCCAGGAAGCGCGAGCACCGACGGGCTCCAGGCTGGCGGGTGCTGCTGATGGGCGCCGCCCCCGCGAGCCAGGGGCACCTACGACAGCCGCTGTGCTCCAGTGCAGAGCAGGCCGGGCCGCACCACCGCCCACCACTCCCGGGCGCCAGGTGCACGACCCAGTGCGCGGCACAGTCCAGACGCTCAGGGCCCCGCTGTTCGTGACCGTTAGCGCAGCCCCCGGACCCTGTCCGTGCAGAGGGCACAGAGGCAAGTACATCCGCTCAGGACCGCCTCGTGTTTTCTCATCATTTTCTTTTAAATAATGGTGTCAGTTTAACTGTGCCCACTTTACAGACGAAAGCCCAGAGGTTACTTGCCTGGTCCAGGATCAGAGAACGAGTGGCCAGCAGAGGGAAAGACGGGTCCAGGTTTTCCAGCTGCCAGCCCTGGTGCCCGTCCCCTCCCGCCTCCGCTGCCCGGCTCCACCTGCCCGCCTGGCAAGGTGAAAAATGTCAGAAAGTAACTGGGCTGTTTCACACGTGGCTTCCCTCTGTCCCCTTTCATGCGTTTTGACAATGGCTCTTGCTAACTCAAAAGACGCCTCACGAGGGACGCAGAGCAGCGTGTGCTGGAGGGAGAGAGACAAAGGGAGGTGAGGAACCCTGCCTCCTCCCACCAGCACGCGTCCGGGGGCGCAGGCGGCGGGGATCGCAGCTGTTCAGCTGTCATTTTTCCTCACGTCCCTCCGCTGACTACTCAGGACTCTCGCGCCACAGCTCCTAAAGGAACCCGCTGCACCTTCCGAAGTCTCGCTGAGACGACTGTTTCAGCACAGTTCAACTCAGCCAATTCCGTCTGTCTACGTCTCACAGCAACACGGTTTCTCATCCAAGCTGCGCCACGTTTCAGAGAGGAGGATGCCAGGATGAGGGGCGGAAACCACGCCGCCCCGCGAGCCAGGGAACCTGGGCGCAGAGACAAACCATGCACGCCCAGGCCCTCCGGGGCGTCCAGTCCACGGGGAAGACGCGTGAACTCAGACAATAAACACAGAGATGATCTGGGCAGAAGCGGCCGTGCGGAGCACTGACACACAGTGGAGACTCTGGCCAGGGCTGGGGAGAGGCTTCCAGGAGGAGGTGACTGTGTGCTGCATTTCTTTTTTACTTTTAATAAATTTTATTGTTCAAAGTTAAGGTGTGCAACATGATGCTATGAGATACATGTGGATAGTAACGAAGGTTACTGTAGTGAAGGAATCAACATATCCGTCATCTAGCGAGTTGCTAGTTTTCTGTGTGTGGCAAAAGTGGCTACAATCCAGTCATTCAGCAAAAATCCCGAATCCGATACACCTGCGGTCCCCAACAGCAGACCAGTACTGTCCGTGGCCTGTTTGTAACTGGGCCACACGGCAGGAGGTGAGCAGCCAGTGAGCAAGTGAAGCTTTGTCTGTATTCACAGCCACTCCCCATGGCTCCCATCACCGCCTGAGCTCCGCCTCCTGTCGGATGAGTCGCCTTCTCCCATCCCCCCCAGATGGGACCGTCTAGCTGCAGGAAACAAGCTCAGGGCTCCCACTGATTCTGTATTCCTGTGTTACGGTGAGTTGTGTAATTATTTCATTATATATTACAATGTAATAGTAACAGAAATAAAGTGCACAATAAATGTAACGCACTTGAATCATCCCAAAACCACCCCCACCCCACCCCCGTTGTCTGTGAAAAAACTGACTTCCATGAAACTGGTCCCTGGTGCCAAAAAAGTTGGGGCCGCTGGGACATACTATTAACAGTGATCTATCTACACTTGTTCATCTTATAGATCTGCTACTTTGTATCCTCTGGCCTACGCCTCCCCATTTCCTCCCCGGCACCCTCACCGTCTTACTCCCTATCTCTGCACATCCAACCTTTTCTGTTTAGATCTACGTGTCAGGTTATCCCGTGCTTCTAAGGGTGAAGAAGAGCTCACCATGGGCAGGAGGGAGGGCAGCGAGGGGGCCAGGGGCACAGAAAGGCACGGAGGTGGGGGGAGGCACAGGGGAACCCTGCGGAGCAGTGCGTTGGCATCAGTCCTCCGACCCAGACCTCCCGGTCTGAGCACACTCTGTGCTCACACATCTGTCACCTGATGGGAAACACAAGCCTCTGGCCCACACCGAACAGCCGTCGCTGAGGACCACTTCCACCAGGGGCTGCCTCTTCCACCTGCTGACCACAATGCCCAGCAGGCTCCAGTGACCTGAGGGTGCTGGCCTGGCCTCCCCTGGACCCGAGGTCCATCCACCACACCCCAGTGACCCGGGGGTGCCAGCCTGGCCTCCCATATGAGGTCCTCAGATGTTGACAAGAGTCCCCTGTGTGAGTTCCCGGGTTCGGGAGTTGAGAGACAAATTGCTCTGGGGAACGCCATCTAAGGCATGTCGCCTCAGCTGTATGCAAGGAGTCAATTCAACTCTGCAAGCGTGTTTTTCCAGCAAGGTCTAGAAGTCTTTGAAGATATTTAGAGAACACCAAGAGAAGTGGAAGAAGGCTTTCAAAATGGCTTGCGTCAGCACAGCGGATCAGGTCAGGACACGGCCCCGAGACAGGAGGGGAACACGGGAAGGACCTCAGTGGGCAGGACACAGCCACACCTCTGCAGTCCTCTGCTGCCCGCAAGGCTACCACGTGCAGCGTCGGCAATGGCGGCGTGAGCAGAGGCAGACACATGCACGAACACACATGTACAAAGACACGTGGCACATGTGACAGTGTGAGCAGAGGCAGGTACACACACAAACACACAAGCACAAAGACACACATCACACTGCGACAGTGTGAGCAGGGGCAGCACACACACCACGGCCTAAGCAGACACACACGCAACATACCCTAATTCAGAAAAAACAGATATTAAAGCAGCAAAGTCATTTTTTAAAAAAAGTTTAACTATTAAAGTTTATCTAAAACATATGCTTTTTTTCCCTCAATAAATCTTAAGAAAGCCTTGGTTGAGCCCAAGAACTTGAACATAGGAAGTGAGACGCAGCGAAGACTTACAAGTCTGCAGGCAGCACACGTGGCAGTGGAGACGAATCGGGGAGGGGGTGGATTTGAGGATCCGACAGCTCCAAAGGCGGACAGCGACGACGAGAAATAGACGTCATTTAATCCCTGGAGTGACCAGGCTGTTTCCTGGTGGCAACAACGGAGCTTTCAGGGGTCCAGGTCTCCTCTGCAGGGGGTGGAACCCACCCGCCACCCACCGCTGTGCGCACCCACCGGCAACTCGCTGCCACGCGCCAGCTACTATCAGGATCTCCCTCGTCACCGCGAGTTTGAACAGTACTCTCGAGACACCTTCCACCCTGGGCACAGTCCCTCATTTTGCTTTCAAAATGATGCATTTTTCGTGTAAAATTATTAGAAAGAAAAGCTAAAGTTGTTTTTTTTCAATCTTCACCATCCATGTAGAAAAAGTTATAAGAAAGTTTACCATACATACGACTCCCCCACAACTCCAAGACGTATTTTTTGGTCATCACAGAGAATAGCTGAACGAAGATCAATGGGAGTTATAAGTCCCTATCAATAATCTGTGACAATCTGGGTCCGTCACTTAGTCTTCACGTGAATAGAGATTTAAGCTGGGACAGATGGGTGTACAGTTTGATCTGAAAGAGTTTCAATTTTTAGGTTACTTTAACCTACTGCAAATTTTCTACCATTTATAAGGCACTGTGGAAAGAATGTCACCGTGCAAGTAGACTTCTGCCTGTGAGTGGGAGACACTTGAGTTGTACAAGGGGAATTTAACACGGCCTTGGTCACCACCCCTCTTGAGTCCAGCCATAAAGGGGACAGAGGAAGGTTTTCTAGCTTGCATTTAATAAACCAAGTTGTGAGTCCATCCAATTTTCCTTATTTATTTATAAGGCCATTAAGATATTTATTCCAGCATGCGTGTGTGTGCGTGTGTGTATGCCTAAGAGTTCTATCACATCGCAGACTTCGGTGGGATCTTTACATTACAGATAATGTAACGTTGTTTATGACAAACCAAGATTCCTAAACAAGAGCAGACCCCTCCAAATGAATTCTGCTCTAGACTCTCCCCTTAGAGGCCACCTTTCTATGACTCCTTTCTCCTTTCCTCCC
Organism: Avahi laniger; assembly: GCA_963575035.1. Classification (NCBI taxonomy): domain Eukaryota; kingdom Metazoa; phylum Chordata; class Mammalia; order Primates; family Indriidae; genus Avahi; species Avahi laniger. The sequence continues at coordinate 13,171 of CAUYSK010123955.1, forward strand.
CGAAAGGTCCATGGAAAAGAGTGTCGGACACCTGTGGAGGACGACAGCGCAAACAGGTTTGAAAGAGGACAGCTGTCTGCTGGAAGCAGGGGCTCCTGAAACTCGTGGACGCCGGCCCCGCGACCTGCCCCTCCCGCGTGTGGTCCTGCCCCCACGCACTGCCCGCCACCCCACTGGGTGTGCGGCTAAAGACGTGTGTCAGAAGCCCTCGGCCTCCTGACTAAAAGATGCCACCGCTAACCACAGTACCAGCCAGCTAACCAAAACAAAAAGGAATGGGCCGCAAAAGAGCAGGGACACAAGAACACACACGTGGGGGCGCCGAGACATCAGACACGGGCGCTGCTCATAAACACGCAATAATAAGTAAGCACGAGAGGGAAAACACGCAACACACACCTGCGAGAAGCCTCCCCGGCCCAGGCAGTGACAGAGAAGCGCTACTGGAAGATGAGGAGGCTCTGGTCTGGACAAAAGACCTGTTATCAGGAGGTGGCAACTGGAGCAATACATTTGAATCCAGGTTGTGGATTTAATTCATATTTCATTTACTGAAACATGGAGGCCTAGCGATTTATAGGCGAGCTAAGTACAAAACATGGAGCAAAAGTGTCTGTTTGCAAAATACACGAAGTCCCTCTGAAAGGTGTCTTCTGCATTACACTGCACGACAAGCTTAGAGCTTTAACTCCAAGCTCTACTGAAGGCCTGTGAACAGGACAGTTTGTACTTAGTCCCACGAGAGTGACTGTCGCGGCAGATGACTTGGTGTCGATCAGGCTAGATTAGGTGCGGCATGGGGAATGGCTTCAAAGGGCAAAGAGCTAAGGTTAACACAAGCCGCGGAGCTGTGCCGCTCCCTCCTGCTCAGAGCGGAAGAAAGAACTCGGCATTTCCCGTCGGAAAACAGCCCTCCATACGGGACGGAATCTTTCAGTGCCGCCTGTGGCAGGAACAAACTGGAATTCTTGGAACCCAGACATGAATGTTGTGAAACAATTTTGTCTTTCTTCCTAGAGAGGGTGACAGATTAGGGAAATATTTAACAGAAGATCTGTGCTGCCTGCAAAGATCGGTGGGAGGAGCTGGTCTCCGGAAGCCCCTGACTCGAAATTAAGAGATTTGGGGTAACTTGCAGGAAGCAATCAACTTACACCTATGAATAACCAGAACAAGACTAAGCAGTGCTTCGAGATTGCATTAGTTTTCTATCGCTGCGACAATTACCACCAATTCAGCAGCTGAAGTCAGCAACCACTTACAGCCTCTGGAGCAGTGGGCGCTCAGTCCGACAACCCAGGAACTGGATTCTGCCAACAGCCCAAGCCCAGATGGGGACGCAGCCTGGTGGTGCCCGGATGGCAGCCTGGGGGTCCCAGGCGAGGACACAGCTAAGCTGCGCCAAGCCGTAACCCATGGAAACTGGGAGCGAAGCCGTACGCGCTGCTGTAGGCTGGTGTACTTGCAGTCATTTCTCGTGCAGCATGTAACACTACGGAAGTGGCTGTCGCGCTCACAAATGCCCAAATGTGGGAGGAGCTTTGGATTCTGGCAGCAGGTGGAGGCTGGGAGGCTTCTGAGGAGCAAGAGAAAAGCGTAGCCTGCCCGGAACGATGGCGGGAGGAGAGTGCTGGTGACCTGGAGGCAGGAGGCTGCAGTGACTTGGGGGCAGCTCTGTCCCTGGTGAGCTGGTCTCTCTCTCACACACACACACACACACACACACACACACACACACACACACACACGGGTTTCCCAGCTCAGCGGGGCAAATGCGACAGGAGAGACAGATGGAGGGAAGAGCTGCTAAGAAAAAGGAACGATGGCTGGGTAGCTTTGAAAACAGCCTCTCCACATGGCAAAAGCTGCTAAAATTAAGAGACTGACTGTCAGGAGAGTGTCTCCCAGAGAAAAGGTCAAGGGCTGGCCACACAACTTTTTGTTGAAACCTTGGGAAGATCACAAGGTCAGAGTGTAGTCACAGGGAGGGCCTTTCAGGTGGTTGAGGGAGCGTCTCACAGATCCTCTGTCAGATCAGAGGGCAGAGGGTAAGGGTCAAGGGTCAAGGGTGAAGGTCCTTCTGCCATCTCAGCAGGAGGCCCAGGTAGAAAAGGGGTCATCCCTAAAAGATCTGCAGTTGGACTCCCTTCTAACAGAGTGAATCCCCATGAAAGTCACTGAAGACCTACAAGATTCTTGGGAAGCCTGTTTCGGCTGAGCCGCTGTCGGCTTCGACCAACAGGGACAGAGTGGACAAAACAAAAGGCCGCCCTTGGACCCCTAGACTTCTCTGGCAGGAAGGAGGCCACCAGCCCAGCCCAGCTGCACACACCCACGTGCCGCCTTCCACGGAGGAGGAAAGACGATGCGGAAGGTGGAGACGAGACCCGGGGCCTCCCCACAGGGATCTGAACGGACCAGCAGCTCCTTGTTTCCTTCCATTCTCCCCGCTGGAATGGAACATCGACAGCCACTACCCCGTGGCCAGCCCACCGCCGTGTGTTGGGTATGTGGGGGCAGTAGCTGGTCTGGTGCCACAGGTCAACGGGCAGAGAGGAATTGTGCCTTGGGAGCTGTGCCCGACACACCATACCCGACGTCCGATGGCACCCGGATTCCACTCGGGTGGTGAGTGCCGGCACTCTGCGCAGGCGCTGCTGGCTGAGACTCACGGGAAGCGGAGATGCGCTCTGCACACGCGAGGGGCAGGGCACACCACCCGCCGGCGACTGCCCAGACACGCCCCAGGGAGGCCATGGTGTAGGTCCCCAGTGGTCACATCTCTCACAGCCCCTCCTCGAGTAGCGGCAGGACCAAGGAGCTGCCTCTGACCAGCTGGCGGTGGTGAAGTTCACGGGACACCCGGCGACTGCAGAGCATGACGCGGCGAAAGCGAGGGCGTTTGGAAGGTGAAACCGAGGTCAGCTGACTTTGAGTTCATCAAAAGGGAGCGTGGTCCAAAGAGTGCGAAAGTCACCTTGCTAGAACAGGACCATCCTACCTTCGTAGATGGAAGCTTCCGGGTGTCTCCAAGAAAGGAAGGCTGCAGCCTCCCTTGAGAGGGGTGGGCAAGCACTGCCCTAGACGAGCAGAGGCAGAGGTGCCAGCAATGCGGGGGCGCCGGGGCAGCGACGGGGACAACACACAGGGCACAGGCGACCTCCTGGGACAGCACCCGGTTACCAGCGGGAAAATACTCAAAACCAAACAGGGAGCGGGTGGGGGGAGGGCCCCCCATGCATGGCGTGAAGCAGTGTTTATCCCTAGTTGTCAAACAGAACAGATGCACGATAGCAGGCACCTATGATGTCACCATCTCAAATATGCTGCTGGGAAGACTTGGGGGAACCACTGGAGGTCACAGTCCAAGGGGCGGGGCTGTCTGTCCCTGGAGGCAAAGACACATAGAAGAACAAACTGGCTCATCCTGAGCAGGTCGGGCTCACTCCTGATGACAGGAGGAAGAGGAGTGAAGCTGGGCTGGGAGACGCTTCCCCGGGAACGGAGTCCAGCCACTAAAACTAAAAACGAGAGATAAAGAGCACGGGGAAAGACCCTTCAGTAAATGAGTGACTATTTCATAAAAAAAGAAAGAAAGGTAGCTGTAAAGTTAAAGTAGAAAGAACCTACACAGGATTCTAAGAAGCAGAGAGCCGAAGCACAGAATGCTCTGGAAGTGAGGCAGTGAGAGGAAGACGAGACCGAATGCATTAAAAGCGTCTTAAAAAGCATCCCGGCATGTGGGACAAAAGGAAGCGTTTTAGAAACCACATATCGAAAAAACACAAAGACTTTATTCTGGCTTATGTAAGAGAAAAAGAGATAATACAGGTATTTTTTCCCAAAGCCAGAATTTGGAAAGTGGTTATTGACAATGACAAAGTGAGGAGCACTGAGCGTCAGTTCAGCATCTCGGATGTCTGCGTGGACGTAAATGTAGCCAGTCCCAGCGGGGGAGCCCAGAGCAGGTGGAAGACGCTATTGACATGTATTAACACACAACCTGCACGCGGGCATGCAGCGCTGTCACCAGGAGCACTGGAAGACAGCCACAGCCTCTCCTTGCCGCACCTGCACCCAGGCAAGGAGAAAGGGCACATCCCCGCTATCCCTCAACTGGTAGCATCAGGACACCTGTGTCCACCTCTCCAGAACCTCCGGCACGGTACTCCCCGATCCGAGAAAAAAAAGTTCCTGGAATAGCTGTGATTCCAGCTTCAATTCTTAGAATCGTAGGATTGTACTGATCTCTGCAAACATCTACTCGCAGTGTCACAGCCTCTCCTGTGCATACAGCATCTTCATTAATGGTCAAATCTTGTAAGTCACGCGTTGACCCATCAGCAACATAAAACCAATCTTACGTAATGACCTCTAGTCAGCAAACATCGCAGGGAAGCTGCACTTACTTCTGTTGTAGCAGGTCGCCAGCACGCCTTTATCTGCGGGACTGGTGCTGATGTGCCAGATTTCACCCACTTGATGGAGGAGGACATTTTTATTTATAATGTTGTTTTCATCATCAAAATCTATGATGTGGATCTACGAACACAAGGAAAGAGCACGTCAGGATCTCAAACGCTTTCCTCAGCATCTTAATTAAACATTATGGTTACGAAGAATAATCAAATGTATTTCATGACAGATACATCTTTAATTGTTATTCCTATTATACTAACAGGATGTACTTCTGTAATTTAATTCTTATCACACTCCTCTCCAAAGACAAGGTATGAAATCCTTGTACAGTATTTAGGATGGCAAGCTACATAACACTGCCCTCTGGTCATATCCAGTCTTAAAGAAATAAGACCCCAAAAGCTCTGTCCTCCAGTGGCTCTAATGTTAGGCCATCGCTGGTGTCGGAGCCAGCGTCATCCAGGGTTGTCCAGATCGGTCAAGAACCTCTCAGACCTGCCGTGAGTCTGCCAGGAGGGAAGGACGTGGCGGGGCAGTGTTGCCTCATTAAGTGTGAGACTGACCGTGTCCGGCCTACTCTGTAGCGGGCAGAACTCAACTCACACGTCAGAAGTAATTAAGGTAGGAAACAGTAAGAAAAGACTGTATATTAGCACATTCTAAGCTTTTTATTTTATTTATTTTTAATTTTTTAGAAATGGGAAGGCCGGGCGCGGTGGCTCACGCCTGTAATCCTAGCTCTCTGGGAGGCCGAGGCGGGCGGATTGTTTGAGCTCAGGAGTTCGAAACCAGCCTGAGCAAGAGCGAGACCCCATCTCTACTAAAAATAGAAAGAAATTAATC
>CAUYSK010123958.1:0-42829 GCA_963575035.1 Avahi laniger
CCTGGCCACAACTCACTCTTTTTTTTTTTGAAACAGAGTCTCACTGTGTTGCCTGGGCTAGAGTGCCGTGGTGTCATCCTAGCTCACAGCAACCTCAAACTCCTGGGCTCAAGCGATCCTCCTGCCTCAGCCTCCCGAGTAGCTAGGATTACAGGCATGTGCCATCATGCCCGGCTGATTTTTTCTATATATTTTTAGTTGTCCAATTAATTTCTTTCTATTTTTAGTAAAGACGGGGTCTCGCTCTTGCTCAGGCTGGTTTCAAACTCCTGAGCTCAAACAATCCACCCGCCTCAGCCTCCCAGAGAGTTAGGATTACAGGCGTGAGCCACCGTGCCCGGCCCACAACTCACTCTTAACTATAGTGTTCTACCCTTTCCAATTTCACCACGAGCTTCCTTGAAAGAGACAGAAACAAGAGGATCCAGGCACCTACATTCTCTCTCCTCTGTTTTCATCAGACTGACTCCAAGAGAAGGCCCAACACTTCCAAACTATTAATATAAAAGCTTTTTTGTTTCCCTAATTTTCAGATGCTTCAGTCATCTGAGGATGATCCCTCCTCTGTTGTTTCTTTCTTCTTACCCTACCCTGCTCCATTCCATCTACTTTTAGAGCAGAATCCTATTTATTTGCAGATAAGGAAGAAAAGCAGCTATAATTCCTTTTCTCCATGCCTCAGTTCAACAGTAGGATGTACTCAAAGAAATGTAGCCTTTCTGGCAATATTCCTACAAATCTGTTCAATTCCTTTATATTCAACCTAACTGAAAAAAAAGTAGATGGATATTTTGTAAGGTTTTTCACCCACTCCCAAGGCAGAAGATGAACTGCATGCACAGAAGTCAACACGACCTCTTCAGGAAGAAAAATGTGCTAGGGATCAAAGCAGGCCAATGAAATTTCCTTCCTTTTCTATACCTTCTAGTCTAAAAGGATTCATGCTAAGGTTCTCAAGAAGTTCTGAGTCCTTTGTGGCTTTGCCTCATAATTGTTCTCTGAGCTTTCTGCAGACTCCTTAGTTGAGATTTTTAGAGTCCACCTACCTTCTTCTCAGCCTTCCTTATCCTGAGCTAAACTGCCCACAGAGAGGCGTCACTGACGAACATTTAGCCCACACCCAACATCTGCTCAGGCAGGACACAGGCTTGAGAATATTCAACTCCCAGAAGCAAGATACAGGAAGACCAGCATCCAGGAATCCTTTTAAAAGGACACCTGTCAGCATAAGCAACCCCTGGTACTACTTTTGTGTGACAGGATACAGTGAAAGAGTACTGGTCATGTGGGCAAAAATACGTCAGGGCAAAGAGTCGCCATGCAGGGAGCCAGCCCATGTGGCCATCTGCTCTAGAGCACAGCTTCCAAATTTTCACACCTTCTTTCCTTTCTTTACTGAAGGATCTGGAACTTCTCTTAAAGTTTAAAATATTTACATAATGACTCACTTAATAGGGGGGCAAGCAAGATAGCAATGGTAGGAAAAGAGGAATAAGACATGTGCAACTCTGTGTGGATCTTTATAAACTAAATAATGAAAAGAGTAATTATAACTGTTCCTTCCTTATTTGGGGTGAGGGATGGAGGGGGCATGCTACGGTCTGAATGTCTGTGTTCCCGCCCAAAGTTCATGTGTTAAAATATAATCACCAAAGTGATGGAATTAGGAGGTGGGGCCTTTGGGAGGTGATTAGGTCTAGGTCAAGAGGGCTCTGCTCTCATGAATGGGATTACAGCCCACATGAAAAGGCTCCAGAGAGCTGTCTCGTCTCTTCCACCATGTAAGGACACAGTGAGAAGTCCCCACCTGTGAACCAGAGAATAGGCCCTCACCAGACACCGAAGATGCTGGTGCCTTGATCTTGGACTTCCAAGTCTCCAGAGCTATGAGGAATTAATTTCTGTTGTTTATAAGCCACCCAGTTTATGGTATTTTGTTACAGCAGCCCAAACTGACTAAGACAGGGCACATGGCCAGGCGCGGTAGCTCACGCCAGTAATCCTAGCACTCTGGGAGGCTGAGGCAGGAGGACCACTCAAGGTCAGGAGTTCGAGACCAGCCTGAGCAAGAGCGAGACCCCATCTCTACTAAAAATAAAAAAAAAATTAGCTGGATAACTAAAAAATATATATATAAAAAATTAGCCAGGCATGGTGGTGCATGCCTGTAGTCCCAGCTACTCAGGAGGCTGAGGCAGAAGGATTGTTTGAGCCCAGGAGTTTGAGGTTGCTGTGAGCTAGGCTGATGCCACAGCACTCTAGCCCGGGCAACAGAGCCAGACTCTGTCTCAAAAAAAAAAAAAAAAAAAAAAAAAACAGGGCACAAAGTCATACCCATACTGTAGGTTTCATCCAGTTTTGTTCTAAATTCTTAGACTTTTTAAAGGTCATACGAACTAAAAGTATGTGCAAATCTTAATTTAAATATATTTTCTTTAAAATTATCACTTGTCTTAGTTGACAGCATGAAACATGAAAATTTGAGATGTTTGCATATTCTCTCTGTCTTACAGAGTACTGCTGACCTCATTTCTAATGGGGCATTTGCCATGAGCACAGGAGACATGAAGCACCAAGAGTGATCAGTCCCCACACTGCAGCGCTCTATATTCCCAACTAGAACTACCTACTAAGCATGAGTTCAGAATTGTTCTCCCTAAGCCTCTGCCCACACATTTGATTTATTACTATTTTAATGCTTCACTTGCAACTTCAAACATCATGCCTACAAAATGAAGATCTAAAATGGACAAAACCTGTACCAAAAAGACCAACATCTCAGGACAGTTAATACCAAATCGCTAACTAATGTTTAGCTTGGGAAATGTCGAAAACCTTGGATTTTTTTCACCTGGTTATTGACTATCTTGACATCATGTGTTTTGTTGTCTTCCTTCAGTATAACTGCACATCTCATTTTCAAGATTCTTACTTATAGTTTTATTATCATCCTGTTAGTCTTTTTGCATCCAAATAGTCACTGATATAATTAGTAATTCATTCAGAAAACAATTAAAGACCATTTACTGTATACCAGGTACTGTGCTACCTAGCTTCTGAGGAGACAAAGAAAAATAAGATCCCTGCCTTCATGGAGCTAGAAATCTAAAGGTGAAGATAAAGAAGTAAACAGACCATTTCAATATAGTGTCCTTAGTGTTTTCGCAGAGGCATGAGCTGGTGTTGGAAGCTCAGCGGAGGGGATGGGGTGAAGAGGGATGGCTCGTTGCAGGTGAGGCTCAGGCAGAAGCGTTGACCGAGCAGGAGCTAGTCAGGTGTTGAAGGGAAATCATTCCAGGGACATTTGGGAAACTGCAAAAGCATAAGGTTCCTGGGGGAAGGTGGTGGGAATCGAGCCTACAGAGTTGGGCATTGAGCCTACAGAGTTGGGCTTAGCATATCGCCCCCTGAGGATAAGCCACTTCGTGATGGGTACAAAACGTAACGATGATGCTCTCTAATGTACCCATTAACTACTTGATGAGGATGACCTGGCTGAAACCAATTTTAAGCAAAATAATTTTTCAGCTTGTTATGGTTGTTACTAGTTGTTTTAATAATGAGCTTTCAAACACTTATACATCCATAGAGTATGATCTATAAGAATGTATTTTGCTAGGGAAATGTCATACCTATTTTCTTATATTAACCAGAGAACCCCAACAATGCAAAGTCCTGGCATGTTCAATACCATGGCCATAGGACTATCACCTTTGACTCTCCTGGCGTGAGTGGAAAGTGTAATGCTACCCTTCAGTCACTTAGAGGTAAATGGTAAGAAAGTCCATTTTGCCTTTGGCCTATTAGAAGAGGACATCAATACATTTGAATTGATTTTCAATGAATGGAAAAGTAGCAAAGAAAAAGAAAAGATGGGAAAAGTGCTCCACATAGAGTTCCTAGATGCTCAGATAGAGAAAAACAGACCAACCCATTCCCCTAAAACCTGTTTATCCCTTAAGTATCAATTCCTCCATTCAACCTCAGCAATAGCACTTCCTTCCATATTTCCCAAGGCCAATATAGCAGTTGGGCCACAAGAAAAGTATTAGCATTGAGAGCATACTATAATAGTTTGAATGACAGTAGCCAGTTTCAAAAAAGGATTAAGTGTCACAACAGCTATACACTGAAGCTTTCAAACAACATTTAAGAAAATTAAAGAACAATAGCTAGAACAGACAGATTCTTAGGAAAAATTTAAAATATGAAAAGGTATAAATTAAGGGATAAGAAATAAATGTCGGCCGGGCGCGGTGGCTCACGCCTGTAATCTTAGCACTCTGGGAGGCCGAGGTGGGCGGATTGTTTGAGCTCAGGAGTTCGAGACCAGCCTGAGTAAGAGCGAGACCCCGTCTCCACCAAAAATAGAAAGAAATTAATTGGACAGCTAAAAATATATAGAAAAAATTAGCCAGGCATGGTGGCACATGCCTGTAGTCCCAGCTATTTGGGAGGCTGAGGCAGTAGGATCGCTTGAGCCCAGGAGTTTGAGGTTGCTGTGAGCTAGGCTGACACCACAGCACTGACTCTAGCCAGGGCAACAAAGTGAGACTCTGTCTCAAAAAAAAAAAAAAAAAAAAAGAAAGAAATGTCTTTCCTGAAAGATGAACCCTGATGATGTTTTACCCATAGATTAAAATTAAGATTAATATGATAGTCTTGATAAGAATATATATTAATTTTAAAAATAAGAATATGATTGAAATAGACATACTTGATCAAGGCACAGTGTATATAATACCACGAGAAAAACATAATATCATTCAATTGAGTTCAATTAGTTTATCTTGGGAGAAGAAACAATGAAGCTAGTTTTGAAAGTGAATGTTAGATTTATTTTTAAAATACTTTACCTGATTTAAATAATTTAGGCACTTTTCAAGACACCAAAGGCAACAAATGCAAGATTTCAGCACACATCGTGCACAAGCATTTTCCTGGGTAGGGGGAAAAATTGAAATAATTAAAAAACCAAAAAAAATCAAACCATGATACAAAAGACATCAAATCTTAGAAAAATAAATAAAAACTCAAAAAATCACAACCTGTGCTTCAAAGCCTCCACACCCACCTATTTCCTCCTTAGAACATAATGGCTGAGTCATTTTTAATCATTTCAATTCAACATTTATTTAGCACCTATCACATATAAGATACAGTGAGGTATATAAGATCGGCAAGGAACTAACAACCTAGTAGAAGAAAAAATGCTAAACATAAAAAAGCTTAGAATCTGCATATGGTATTGATGCTAAGTGTTACGAGAGTGGGGAAAAGAGACAACAGTGTCTGGGAGATGGGAGGATCAGGAACGGTTTTGAGGAAGAGGTGGCATTTCAGCTAAACTATGTTGAAATACGTGTTATTTCTATAGCTGAGGATAGGGAAGAAGGTGTGTGAGTCAACAGAGAGGAAGAACAGCACAGGATACTTTCAGTAACCAGTGATTAGATGAATTTTGCCAGAGTATGTGGAGTGCATGAGTGGGAGACAAGGGAGAAGACTGGATTCTGCCTTGTAAAGACTTTGAAGAAAACATTCACAACTTTGGATTCAACATTGCTGGCTGCTCTACTATGTGCAGAACTGAGGTCTGGAATATACCCGCAGAGTCCAGAAAGCATTTTCCCCTTACCTTTCCTTTGAGCTGACTGTGAATATACATAAGGATCATTCGTGGAATTTTGACTAATGTAATAATGAAAGATCCTTTTGCCACCGTACCAAGGTGGTAACGAATAAGGCGATTCACTGATGCCAAAATAGGTGTAAATGGCAAATTCCTTTTATCCCTATTTTAAAAATGACCAAAAAGACAATTAAAACAAAGTCTACACCAGGATGAAAACACAGGTATGGTTAGAGTCCAATGCAGTGAAGAATTCAGTTCATTATTTTTATTATAACTTCATGACAATATGGCAAAGTGATATATAAATAATATAAATGCTACAGATGCACCATATAAAATGTTTCATTTCTCTATGGTAGGTTCATGGGGTTCAGATGCTCTAATATGTTAAGTTAAATAAAACTGCGCTTTGAAACCTCTTATTATAAGTGAATACTTATAGAGTTAATCGTACAATCAGAAAATGGAATTTAAAAACATGTCGATCTAGACCTGGTACCTCATTATAGCAGTAATAGACAACTATGAGGCCCATAGCTTTAATACTCAGCTCTGAAGTCAACAAAGGAGACACACACTAGTTCTGAACCAAACAAATTAAAAAGGTTTATTGTCCTTTGATGGACTTTCATGTAAAGCAAAAGTACATGGCACTACTACAAGATTTATTTCTGCTAAAAATAATTTAAGTTATATCATGATAAATTTTTGAGACAATTACAGAAAAGTATAAAGAATAAAACCTCTCATTTTCCCACCTCTCAGAATTATCAACTACATATAACATTTATGTTCATTTCCAATTATTTTTTTAAAGAAATGAAACTCTTATGCCAGTCTCAGTCCAACTCCCTTCCCCTCCACCCTGCAGACACATCACTTAGGTGAATACTATATCCTCACCTAGTAAAATAGTACGTCACCACGGCACCTGCCACAGTCATCTGCTGACATGCTAGAATAAACTCACTGATCCAAATCAGGCCCACCACGTGGTACCACCACATGTACTGCAGAGGCCCAGAAATTTTGAACTCCACAAAGCCTTGTTCATTCTGAACAGCGCTGCCTAGGAAAATATCAAGGGAGGAAAGAAGCATATGAAGTACAAACCAAGAAATACAGCTACTAAATATAACAGATTAGTCTAATTTCCAACAATAGGTCCCAACCTCCAAACCACAAACTTTATGATCTTAGTGCTATTTCATTAAGGTACAAAAGTAATTACCACTTGAAAAGCTGTAAAACTAAACATTGTAAAATTACACATTTTAATTTTCTCAAAAGCAACATATAAAGCTTTTAAAATTTGTTCTAGTTATATAAAATTCTTCTTACATTATTAGTTATTTAGTTTAGGCGTAAGTGTTCAAACACTTTGATTTTTTTCAGACCTATTACTTATCCAATAATTATAGATTTAAATTATTAACAAAGTGTAGAAATTAGTATTATATTCAATGGAAGAGTAGTGCTGAATGGACAGAGACGTAACATACAAGTTTACTATGCTTACGTGACTTCTTACAATTAGTTCCATTTAGGTTTAACCTTTGATAGTGAGCATGGCTATAAGAAAGTGTAACTATGAACTCTATCACCACTAGGACTAGGTTCAGGTCATTTCCAAACAAGAAAATCCCAAGGAAGCAAGTTGATCCTTGGCTATATCTGGGATTTGAGGCAACTCCAAAGTGGCACTGCATTCATTAGTACATCTTAGAATGAACCCAAATGTCTGAGTCAATGCAAGAACTTACTTCAAATCCACGACCATCTCAAAACTAGGATGCAATTTCAGGCCTTACCTGGTTTAGACCCATTCTGCTAGGATGCTCTAAACATCATGAATAGGGTGTAGGTTATTGAAGACCATTACCGCTGCTAGCTCTGATGACTATTAAACCTTTATCAACAAATGCCTGAAGAATTCTCTCTCCCTGGTGTTTAAATCATCTGAATGAAAATAATATTTATCACTAAGAGAAAGCAGCAACATGTCTTCTTACCGGTAGTGCCAAGAAAAAGAAGTGTCATGATCCAGTACACCCAAAACAAGACAAGAGCAAAGAAAGTCCAAAAGGGTTGGAAGACTAGCAGTGGCAAGTGAATGAAGACCTTGCCGGCCACGTGGAACAAGGCGATGGTAAGAGCAACACGTTTGCGCATCACCAGCATTATCAGGAACAAGATAACCTGTGCGGAGAGAATAGATGGAAAAGTTCCAGGTACTGTTCTAGGTAGTAAATACAGAAACTGAAAATGGTGGAAATTTTTAACATAAACCTTCATCCCCAATGCTGAAAGTATCATTCTCTGAATGCCAATACTTTATCAGTCTGTATCTTTTTTGCAGTAATTATCATTTTCAATTGTATATTAGGGTTACCAAGTATCCTTTAAAACTAAACATAAAAAGATTTCTCGATTTATTGATAAATCCTAGAATTATTCTGCCTTTCCTTTTGCAGCTCATAACAAATCAAAATGTCTTATTTATCAGTCAGAACAAGACTCTTAATTTATTGGAATAGATACATGCTTGTCATTCTGAAATAGGGTGAGAGGACTGCACGCCACTCCCACAGAAACATGGGAAGAATTTATTTGTATCGCGTCTCCCTTACTGGACCAAGAGCTCCCTAACGGTGGGGTCCATGCCAGAGCCACCCTCTGCCTCCTCCCCGTCCTCACCCCCTACCTCCAGCAACTGGCACAGCAAACTGTACTTAAAACGTGATTCATATTATAAATATCTGTACAATCAAAACTCAAATATCTTTTGGCACCAATGGTTTTATGGTGACTTTACTTTTTGTTTCTGATACTCAGTAAAAATCTTGAGGTAGCTCCTAGAAGTGGACTGATTTTTTTTTCTCTCTCTTCAGAGAGGAGAAAATGGTGAACCAAAGATACACCCACAGATTATTTAACCACACGTTAATTAATAATTTTACTATGTAATACCCATATTTTTGAAATAATGCACATTTCTAGAAGAAAAGTTTGAAAGAAAAAAGATGGGAAAATAATTAGTGAACGAGTAAATGGAATGATGGTATTTCGTAACATACTTTTCTACAGTAAAGAGAACTATTTTTAAAAAAGTAATTACATTATCTTAATGACAATAAGAAATATGTTCTTATTAGCAAATGGTAATGTAAGTATTCCCCTCTCAAAAAGCAGACAGGATAGGATGAAATGTTGCGTCAAATAGGACTCATTCATTACAGAAGCCTTCAGGAGACTTCTTAGTGTTTCACACACTGGGACAGAGATTTTATCTAATGAAGATAAGGGTTAGAAAAGCAAAAGCTAAAGGTGAGTTTCTGCTCCATTAATGAGCTCCTGCAAATAAAAACACAAAACTGAAAGATGCACTTAAGCTTATACTCACTGTGAACACTGTAGCTGAAATGGCATAGATGAGGAGGGCCCGCAGATTATCTTCAGCTATCTGAAGTTGTTCAGGAATAACCGTTTCTGTGGGAGACCTTCTTTGCTTTGCATACAGCCACCACAGTACACCTGTGCCACCTGGACACAAAAAACAATTATTTTTGTGATAAGCAGCACAAGAGAATGCGTAACATAGATCCTCAATTTTCTGGACTCTTTCTTCGCATCATCATGGGGCTAAGGCAGGGACAATCCATCTAGCTGGAAGATGCATGGCTGTAACTTTTTGCCAGCATAAGGGAAGCACCATTACTGTATTATCATCTTCCATATTAAGCACTTACAAGTCCCTTAGTGTATCAAATAAACGTCCTTCAAATGTATTTATTATTGGCTATGAAGCCAAGAGAGAGCAGGTAAAAACAGATGTTGTGGAGAGGAACTGGTCACGAAGAAAGACAGCCTCAGCTCTCTTAAGCTGGGGAGGCCAAGGAGGCAAGTTAGGGTCACAGAAAACATCAGTGAAGCTTGATAAGGGCAAAGGACTTCTCTTGTACTCATCACAGTCATCCCTGAGCCCAACACGGGCACAGTCATGCAGTTGAGTAAATGTTTGTGCAATGAATAAATGAAGACCAAAAGAAAATCTCTGATAGTGGTGGGTGCTAGGGAAGGGCATTTTTTATTTCTTGAGTCTGATGAAGACAACCAAACTCAAGAGGGAGGCAAACCTACCTTCATAAGAGAGCTGAATTATGTACCTTCATTCAATTCATTCCACAAACATTCTGAGTGCCTGCAGCACTTATTATTTTAGCTGGGGAAGGAGCAGTAAACAAAGTTCTCACTGCTCCTAGAACTTATATAATAATGGGGAAACAAAAATATATGGAAACAGGAAAAACATAATCAATATTAAGTCTAAGGAAAGAAATAATCTCCTGGTAAGAGGAATAGAGAGTTATTGTTTGGGTTTGGAAAGCATTGCAATTTTTTATAAGAGGGGTAAGCAAGATGTCACTGGTAAGATGATATCTGAGCAGAGAATCAAAGAAAGAGAAAGGGCAATCCATGAAACTGTCTAA
This sequence comes from Avahi laniger, assembly GCA_963575035.1. Lineage (NCBI taxonomy): Eukaryota > Metazoa > Chordata > Mammalia > Primates > Indriidae > Avahi > Avahi laniger. The sequence goes on from CAUYSK010123958.1 coordinate 10,126, forward strand.
GGAAAGAGTGTTCCAGGAAAAGTTCTAAGATACTGAGGTGAGACCCTGTCTAGAATGAAGGAAAGGGCCAGGAGCAGTCACTCGCACCTGTAATCCTAGCACTCTGGGAGGCTGGGAGGGTTGCTTGAGGTCAGGAGTTTGAGACCAGCCTGACCAAGAATGAGACCCCCATCTCTACTAAAAATAGAAAAATTAGCTGGGCATGGTAGAGCATGCTACTCGGGAGGCTGAGGCAGGAGAATCCCTTGAGCCCAGGAATTTTAGGTTGCTGTGAGCTCTGCTGACACCACGGCACTCTAGCCTGGGCAACACAGCGAAACACCGTCTCAAAAACAAACAAACAAAAATAATAGAATGAAGGAAAGGCGGAGAACACTGCAGCTAGAGCAATAAGCAAGGGGAAAAGTGGCAGAGACGTGGGCAGAGGGGTGCCTGGGGACCAGATCACACCATAAGCCTTGCAGGCCACAGCATGGAAATGGATGATTCAGAGTAGAGTTATGTGTGTGAAGGTAGATAAATGCCCTGGAGATAAAAAACTGGACGAAGGTCTAAGCACATCAAAATCTGCACTCAACTAAAGAGTGAATGGGGTCAAAGGGAAATTCCATAGAATTTATTGGCAAATACCAAGTATGAATTTTCCTTTTGTTGAAGATGAGTAAACGAATCAAACCAACCAGGAATCTATGGGAAATATTTCAAAGCAAGGGAAATGCTTCCATTTTGAAATTCTGCTGGTATAAGAAACTTGTTTGGAAAAATTCTTAGTATCTTCAAAAATGAAAAACAAATTTGTTATTTATAAACAGGAATAAAAAGTTCTGAGGGAAAAGGTGAAATTTGAGGAAAACAGAAGGACATAATGATGACATCAGGGAGGACACTATTCACAATAGCCACAGCAGATATTATTTATTATTAAACATTTAAATTTGTGTTAGGAACAGTGCTAATTCCCTTACAGATGTGACCTAATTTATCATCACAATACTATTAATATCTAGAATTTTAAAAATTTTGGCTGATTCTGAATCTAATTAAATTTACCTATGATCTTTTCAACTCTGAAAACTTTTATTTCTGTATTTGATTATTATTTCTGTTCCATCAGTCTCTTGTCTGTCTGTCTGCCTCTCTGTCTATCTATTTATTTATTTGACATAGGGTCTTGCTCTGTTGCCTGGGCTAGAGTACAGTGGCATCAACAAAGCTCACTGAAATCTCAAACTCCTGGGCTCAAGTGATTCTCCCGCCTCAGCCTTCTGAGTAGCCAGAACTATAGGTGTGCACCACCACACCTGACTAATTTTTCTATTTTTTGTAGAGACCAGGTCTTGCTGTTGCTCAGGCTGGTCTCGAACTCTTGGCCTCAAGTGATCCTCCTGCCCTGGGCTCTCAAAGTCCTAGAATTAGGCGTGAGCCACTGCGCCCGGCCTCCAACAGTCTTTTTATTCTTTTGCTATCTTCTAAATTACCATTTTAATTTTTTTATCATTTTCCTTTAAATACAGGAAGAGCTCTTCAAAGTTATTTCCATATCATTGATTTAGTTTTCCTCACTATCAGTTCTATACTTACTTTATGGAGAAATGACCCATAGTTCCTACTAAAACTAGTCTAGGAAAACTTAAATGTAAATATGACAGCTTTTCAAGACAAAGCTAAAAAACTTTAAAAGATATGTGAAAATAATATTTTAACTTTAATAACAACCTGAATACAAAGGTCATATTATTTAATAGAGGCAAAGAAGGGGAAGTGAGTAGAAGGGAATAGCGGATGAAAGGAAGAAAAGTTTATGGTAAATTTAAAAGAGGTAGGGAAAAACTCAACATACACTATTTCATTTCAGCTTTTACTAATCACAGAACTCTATAGATTAAAGAATTATTTTCTGAAAACATGTAACTTACTGCCTGTAAAAGTAAAAATGTAATGTACACCATCCCAAGCAAGGTATGAAGATAACCAAAGAAAGCATAACTCATATAGCAAAGACAGGGAAAACAAAATAAGAAAGCATAAATTTCAGGAAAACATAAAACACATGTCAATAGTAAACCAAACATACCAGTTAGGTTGTAAATGGGAATAAATTCCATTATGAAAACAGTTTCATAATCAGCTTTAAAAGTTAACTATATAATACATATTCATACACATATGCATAGAAAAACAGTCTGGACTTCAAATGCTAACAGTGGTCAAATGATGGGAAGGGGTTAAATATAATAAGGAAAATTTTTAAGGCAAAAATAAACACTCTTCTTTAAAAGGAAAATATAGCATATGAACAATAAAATTTTAATTTTCTTCTTTATATTTTTGTTTTCTAACATGGAAATAGTTAAGTACCATGAAAACAAGGAAATAAACAGCTTACCAAGTGAACCCAGTATGACCAGAATTGTTAAGATCCACACAAGTACTCTTGATATATACCTGATTATCACCATCAAAATCATGGATAGAACTGCAGGGAAGATAAATAGAGAACACACAGAATATTATTTGAAAACATGGGAAAATATAAAGAGAAACCCCTTCAATTGTTGTTTAATCCCAGGGAAATAATTTGTTGCTATTGACTAGTTCATAACCACAATTTAGGGAAAAGAGCAATTTCATTTTGACTTTGCCACTTGTACCACTTAAATAGCATCACTCAAAACCAAAGGCACCTAACTGTGTGGGTTTATAAACTATGGAAAAGAATACATGCAAATGCACATGGTGACTCAAAAACAGCACAAGACTGTTGTGGATTCGCCCAGGGAAGACATCAGACATGCAGACATACATGCCAGCACACAAAGTGTAGAGAATGACATGTCATGTTGGTGACAAGAAGAATTACCACACATAGACAAAGATCAGTTAAATTAGGTGCTACACTTCCTTGAGTAACCTATGCATTTCAGGATCAAATTCTCTGACAGTCAGTCAACAAGCTAGATGGCATCTTATTTCTTTCTAGTTGTTTCTCCTCTAGAACTCCAAGGGATAGTCTGACCCTATGAAATAATATTCTGAAGCCTACTGAGGCCAAAATTCCTCTGACCTCATTTCTTACTTGGGGTCAGGGGTCCTGATTGAGAAGGCCTTCCTCAAAAAGGAGCAAAGCTTAGTATGAGTAATAAAGCCAACTCTTCTACCTGCCCCAACCTAAATCCCCATGTGCTACAATCTTGAGTAAAAATCTCCAAAAAAAGGGGGGGGGGATTTAATCCTTGCATGGGAAATACACTTCTAAAATCATAATTTATAAATTTTTAAATTATCTAAAGGCCAATTCTACAAACAAATGAACAAAGATCTTTTGGGTTTATATTATATTCTTAAGCCTCAAAAGAGAATCATTTTAATTTCTAATAAAAAATGGAATTCCAATAGTTTAACAACATTGTTGTTACTATTTTTATTTGGATTTTTAATTTTTTGTTTTAAAGTATTCAACTATTTCAGAAATCAAGTAACTTTTTTATATAAAGCTGGACTAATAGTCAAATTTCTCTGGGCCATTTGCAAAGCCAAATAAATGGTTAGGACTTGTGTCTAGGTAACATTATTAAGGTACTCACTTTTGCAATAAATGTACAGGAACCAAAAACAGATTGCCTTTCAAATATCACAGAAATAGATTTTCATATGGACAGCATTATCTCAATTGAGTCAAGAACTACCTAGCAAAAAGAAAATAATCTCTAATGACAGGAAAGATGGAATACAGCTTGTATCTTCTCAATGACCACATCTGTTTACAGGCATAAATACTAATTGTACTTATTAATGAAATAGCTGTTTGGTTCCTACCACAGTTTACTTCTGCCAACTAAAAAGTCTTACAAATTCTGATATGGCTACATGTAGTTCTAGAATAATATAGGGGGTTTTCATCTTGAAAATAAATTTTTTATTTGATCATATTACCTATTTATTAACTAGAAAATTCAGTGGCTAACAAGTGGAGATTTCCTAATTTTTCCAGCAATACATTGACACTATGAACTGAAGCAATGAAAAGAAAATTGCATACTTCAAATGCAATCTATCAGAAATCTATGTTCTTAGATGAGAATATGGAAGAGAATATGTAGCTTATTTTATAAGTAAATATGTCTTTTAGAATCATAGCTAAAAACAGAGGGTTGTTGATTCATTAAAAGAAACCTCCTGCTATCATATTAAAGATAGTTATAGACTTAGTAACCAACATTTGGGAAAACACCAGTTTTCACCAATGAAAGAAAAAAAAAGGGAAATGAGTTTCAGATATATATACATATTTATATGTACATATTTATAACTACATATAATCTGAAACAATTATTTTGGCTATGGGAAATTAAACATTTTACAAGTATCCCCAGTTGTATCCATATTTTGGCTAAAAGACAGAACAGTCTTTTACTGCAGTACTATGTAACAGCTAATAATGAGAAAAACGATTACCTAGTGATAACAAGCAAAGTCCCAATATAATTTCTTTGCTGGTCATTACTCCACTAATCAGCCTGTGTAAGACACTATTGTCACTGACAAAGGTGATCAGGGCCTCTGCAAACTTGGCATAGCAGGAAATGTTCACAGGAGCACAGCGATGGAAGAATGGAATAGGTGCACTGGTGACACAAGAAAAAAAAATCAGAAAAAAAATTACTCCTACTTAATATAAATGCCACATCAAACACACAAATGAAAGGTGAATATGGCTGCAATACACTCCACCCTCCACACATCATTATGGGAGCTAAGAGCTGTGTGCTTAATGCTATGAAGATGACCGTCATGGGCAGTGATGCCAATCTTACTGCAAGCCTTATCAAAGAGGGTGGAGTGCATGTTCCAACAGAAGACATTACCCTCCCCTTCTGAAAAGCAACACGCACACACACACACACAAAACTACCCAAAGCAAAACCAAACACTTAAACTCCTCAGCCTGCACATCTACCAATCAAAGGTCAAATGATAAAGCTTACAAACATATACTTAATTGAACTGAAAATGAATTTTTGCCATAAGCGATTTAAAAATAAAAAAGACACATGCTTTTACTTGAAATGTGCCACCATTAATAGAATGTTTCCTCTAACAGAATAGCATACAAAATCTCAGATTAATAAAGGTGTTTAGGGCGTGAGCTTAATACCTCTCATATAAACAAAATCATGCTGAGACATCAACATACAGCATAATGTGAAGCTATTTAAAACAATAACCATGAGTACTAATATATGAAAATGTTTATGATGTAATAACAGAAGGGGGAAAAGTATATCTAGTGTGATGATGACATCTCTACATAAAAGATTATACATATTAATGAGAATAGAAAAAGAATATTAAAAAAATGAAAAATATCTGATTTGTGAGGGTCACAGAATTCTGGGCTATTTTCTTTTCTTTTTATATGTTAGTCTTAATCCAAGATTATCTGTGTTCAAAAAAAAAGGTAAAACAATCAATTACTCATTCATTTATATTAGGCTTATATGGACTGAAACATTTACTTGTGAAGGAACACAGCTACGTGGGAACTGTGGCATTGAGCTGGCTTGTTATAACATGGTTTTACTTCAACATGAGAGGATGGTATACATCTAATCAATGTGAGATTTTAAACAAAGAACTATAAACATGCATGATCTGCATGGATTCTGAGAGCTATATGTACGTCCATGCATGAATACACACTTAAGTGTGCATTAAGTTAAAATTTAGCTATCACTAACATGAATCCCACATTTTCAGAATTGTTCATAGGACTATTAGTCACAGCTCTAACACATTTTTGACTAGGATGACATAAATGTTCTCTTCTTGGTTGGCACCATATTTTGGTCCAATGAGCAGATGAGGTTACACGGTTGGGCATCAAATTCCAAAGTTTCCAATCTCAGCAAAGCAACTTTCTATAACCTGAAGCAAAGCACTATCTTTGTTTCCTTCCTCCAAAACTAGTTAAGAATATTTCTTTTCAAATAAGAATATGTGTGTACTATGTATCAATTTTTCTTAACTATTAGTAAATGAGCACCACTGGTGATAAGAATAAGCAATATCTTCCATGCTATTATACTGTATGGAACAATAAAATAATTTTAAATATCTAGCCTTACATTAGTTATGCTTCAGTAAAATGTATCAAACACGCTAACATAATATATGACATGAGTGTTCATTTTTAAAAATTTGCTTTGTGTCCCTGTGTGTGTGTTTGTGTATATCTCCAAAACAGCAGCAGCGAAAGTTAAGGATTTGGCATTTTATCAGAGACTGCAGGAAGCCAGAGCGTTCTTGAGTAATGCTTGAACTATAGGTATTCAAGTCATTGTTTTTTTGACCAAAATTGTTTCATTAATGATGTAAAAAGACACTAAATTATAGAATACTTTTAAATGAAATGGATTTAGCTGGAAATATTATAAGAATCAAAAAGGATTAACTGTAGGTTACTAAGTCAGTAGAGGCTGATTTGGGACAGAAATCTTCAAACTGACAACTCTGTTGTGACCTTACAACTGTTTCTTTTCTGATGTTGTCTAGAGACTGTTTCTGCCAAGCTAATGTCTCTAAGGACGTTTCTAACCATATTTTTAATAAAGCCTAGTTCTCTATTCTTCAAAACTACAATACTCTCTGCTCTATAATTATCTGCATCTTTTCCCTCTTTATTTATTACCCTATCATCTCTGATATAGTGTCTAAGTCACAGGTTTGCCTACAACCTTAAACATAAAATTTATCCACCCTGAGGATACTTGATGCTTTTTTTCTTGTTTTCAGTACCCACTGATTTTCTTGGCCCTGTTCTCCTGTTTCCTTCTTCCCTCCCCCCCCCGCCCCGCCCCATCAGATAACTATAAAAGCCCAAATTCTCCTAACATTGCACAGCTGCATGTCACTCCATCTCTCTTTCTCAGTCTCTCCCTCTGTTAGCTGAAAGGGTAAGTACTCTGTAAGTGTCTTCAGATCATCCTCATCCTCCTCCTCCTCATCATCAAAGAGCCCAGCCATAAATCAATCATTCTAAATTATACAGGAGTGGCATACTAAGCATTTTCAGTATTTTTCTGGTTTTCAAATTTAGGATGAGAATAGATGATTTGAAAAGGGAATGATTGCACTCCTCTCTTTATTTAGGAGGAAATGCTGAGTAATATCTGCTCTGAACTTACTCTTTCAAGTTGTTTTATACATTAACACTTGGCCAATTGGAAAGAGTACTTTTATAAGTATCTTTCAAAGAATTGGAGCAAAGTAACAACATCACTTTACTCTGTAATTCAATCTATGTCAGTTAAAAAAAAAAAACAAAAAACAAACCTGACAACTCTAAATTTAAAGGTATAAAATTAGCATGAGCTGATTAACTACATTGTCTAGCTGATAGTCAAAATCTGCTGTTAGTGGTAATGAATAACAGAAATAGAAGGCAAATAAAAGAGGAGATAATATATGGGCACATTATTCAAAAATAAAATTAAATACTTAGCTTTAAAGTAAAAAGCACTAGATTTTGCTTGAAATCTAGACAAACTAGATTTCCTTGTTTGTCATGTTTTTCATTACTGTCCCTTAAAAATAACTCTACCACCATGGGATTTTGGTACTTGAATTATTTTCTTATCTTAAAAAATCTAAATAATCACAACATTAAAATGGCTTATTTTATATTTTAGCATTTTAATCCCATGTGACATAATAAATTTAAGATGAGATGAATTAGTTGACTTCGTATACCTCTGAGAAAAAAAAAAATACTTCTGGCTGGGTATGGTGGCTCACACCTGTAATACTAGCACTCTGGGAGGCCAAGGCAGGAGGATGGTTTGAGCTCAGGAGTTCGAGACCAGCCTGGGCAAGAGCGAGATCCCATCTCTACTAAAAATAGAAAAAATTAGCTGGGCGTCATAGTATGCACCTATAGTCCCCGCTACTCGTGTGGCTGAGGCAGGAAGATCACTCGAGCCCAGGAGTTTGAGGTTGCAATGAGCTATGATCATGCCACTGCACTCTACCCTAGCCCGGGCAACAGAGCAAGACTCTGTCTCAAAAAACAAAACAAAACAAAAAAACCCTCCAAAAATCCCTTTGAGAACCTAGTATATATGAGATCATTTTTACTTTAGTGTCTAAGCTAAAAGATACATTTTGTGCTTCTTAATTAAGAGGATAAGCATATTCTATTTACAGTAAGTTTTTCTACCTTTAAAAGCCCATCAAATATTGAATCTTTAAGAAGTCAATGTAGTTCCATTAGGAACTGATGCTGCTTCACTTATTGAAACATTAGACAATGAACATAAAATGAATTTATAATGCATCTTTTAAGGATTTTTAAAAATTAGCCATTCACAGGAAAATTGTATCTCACCTTGGCAAACATGCTGTCCATTTGCCTGTAAGTCCAGATTACCACAATTAATGAGCTCCCTAAAGCATGATGACAATGCCTAATATTTCTTATCCACATGTCTTTATAAGAGAAGGCAGGACTTTGTAACTCACATAATTACTTTAGAACCTCAGGTTACAAATAAACAATTACACACTATTTCTAGCTAAAAGTTTTATCGAAGAAAGAATAACAATAAAGTGTTCTGGCAATATACAAAAGGCAGGAAATAAATAAGTCAAGAGCCTAATGTCAACATGGAGTGGTTCTCATACATTTCTTTTTATTTCTCTCTTCTTTCACTCCTATACTCTTCCTTCAAAAAACACTAACTGTGGTATAGACACTATAAGATCCTGGATTCAAATTCTGATTTTCAACAATTGGGTGTCTGACCTTGAATAACTTACTTAACCTCTTTCACCTACCAATTAGGGGCAATATCTTTACAGGTTTTTGTGAGGGTTAAATGAGATAATCCATATGAAAGACTTAGTGTGGTGGCTGGCACACAGTAGCTGATTTGTAAATGTTAATTTACCCTTGAATCCTCCATTTAAAAAATATGAATAGATAACATTTTTTCTTGGCTATTTATTTCTCATCTCTACATTACTGTATTATTAATTCCCCAGCACTAAGTAACCTTTCTGGCATTCCAGAGGTACCCAAATAAATGATGAATAAACTGAATTTATATAATCTGTTTCTACTATTGCTATTTTCCCTAGCTATACCTAAAAGTATTGTAAGCATATGGGCTAGCTATTCTGCATATTGCTAACATGCTTGGCATTTCACCAATAGAGCTATGAATTTGGATAAAACTGCAACCCTTTCTAGGCATTTACTTAGGAATGGTAACCGTCTGGCTATTACGTATCCCTAGCATTTTACTTCAAATTAGTTTACAATTGCTTTTCTCTGAAACAGGCATTGCTTTTAGCTGCAGAAGGTCCCTGGGTACCCAGGAAGGTTGGGGCAAATGGAGAAGCTCTAGAAATTGAGAGAAATGATGCTTCCTAAGCCAAATGCCAAGCACAATAATGGATATTTTAAAAATATTTAATTCTTAAAACAATTCCATGAGAAAAGTGTGACTATTCCCATTTTACACATGAGCAAACTTGGTTTATAGAGAGGTTAAGAGACTTGCTCAAGCTGACAACTAGAAAGTGGTGACATGGAATTCACACCCAGACTTAGCTGCACTCAAAGTTCAGGTTCCTCTGTCCCGCTAGGATGACCCTAGGAGGACAGCAAAAGAGACATAAAAGATGCTGAGGGCCACCTGCTCACCTCACAATTTTGTCTAGTGCTGGTCTTTCGGATTTAAAAAAAAAAAGTCACCAAAAACATAGTACCTACTAGACTATGAGTTTAAGGACAGAGACTAGGGCTTACTCATCTTTGCAGACCTGGTATCTAATACTACTATGTGTGGAATGGGGTAGTGTCCCAAGTTTTTTTTATTAAAACAAATTTATTTTTACTCTCAGATCCTTTCACTTTGTTTGCCAAATATTAGATAACTCTGTTATTTACAAGGCCTGACTCCTCTCCTTCTATCAACTGTTTCTTCTCTTTTACTTTCCAACAGGCTTAGTTCAGGCATAAGTGGTAAGGTCCTTAGATTGTGAGGTACTAAAATAAGTAAAACACACAGCTCCTTAAACACAGCATAAACACAGCGTGTAGTTTTCATGTAGTATAAGTTCAGCATTGCATCTGAGATTAGTGGGCTATTAGATGAGGACCTTTGTAGAGGCCACTTCTGTCCATCTCTAAAACCCATGCCCCTAATACTTCGCTTTTGACTTCTGGTGAATGCCCTTAGAATGCTGTGAGACGTGTGTGTGTAGCCCAAAACTGGAACATCTGAGATAACCAGGAAGACGCAGTCCTCAACATGGTGGGGACAGAGGTCAGAGGCAGGGGAGGGTGGGCAGTAGGAGCTGAGCCACCCTCACCTCCACAGCACCCACGTTACACAGGAGCAGAGACCTGCCTCTGACACCCAGGCTTTCTGGCTATCCTTTCATCATGTTTTAATACAGGGTCATCAGAATGACCCTATATTATAAGTATGTATTTAAAACAGACATTGCCAGTTGGGTAGATAAGGGAATAAAGCTTTTCTTGTTTGCATATTGGTAAGTTCTCTCCAACGACTCTATTCAGAGGACCTCCTTTTCTTTACTGCCGCAGCCTCGCTAATATTCTCAATTTTCATGAATGTCATCTCCTTACCTGCTGGTCTAAGGCCATAATTTGTAGGTCTCTCTTACTAAGCATCTTTGAAAATAGTTCCTTTATTTTTACGTCTATAGGCTGTACATTTTGATTTTCAATAGCAACTTGACAAGACTAAAAGAGCTGGAAATCCATTTAACTGATACTATATCCTTTTTCTACTTCTCAACAGAAAATTTCAAATTCAAGTTAATAAAGCACAAGTTATACCTGTAAGTAATCCAAAAGAGAGCAGACATGAGTCTCAAAAACTTTTACCCAATAGCTCACTGTAATATATTGAGATACAATAAAAGTGGTTTTGAGTCAGTTTCCTGGACAAGTTGACTCAGTACACACAGCAACATACCCTAAGGTTCTCAGGATTGGAACACTGCCCCAAAATATGGATGTGTTTGTATGCACATATACACAGACATAGATATACATACCTAATTCTGAGGATATAGTCTATCATACCTGAGAATTTATCTCCTTTTTAAAAAAATCTATTCATCATTTTAAAATGTACTTTACTTATAACTACTGTGAGACCCTTCCAAAGAACATTTCTTGTTTTATCTTTGTATTCATTGCACACAGTAGATACTTAATAATAAATGTCTATTGAATAAGCCCTTGAATAAGATATGGCAAACAACCTAATACAAAGAAGGTACCTAAAAAGTATAACCGGAAACAAACTATGGAATAATCACTGGCATACTTTTTAAATTTACAAAGTAAATTAAAAAATAATCCCAGTAAGTATTAGTAGGATCAATTTCAAAGAATCTTTGGATACTGTGAGACCTGGTTTCTAAGTCTGTTGCAGGTTGTAATGATTCAGCAATTTTGTGTTCTTAAAAATTATGGCATGAAAATAAAAACCAAAAAGTAAGCCGCTAAAGAAATTTAAAACATCTGAGAACAAGAAAAGTTGTTTATGTGGTTTTGTTTTAAAATATGAAATAAATGTTGTCATTTCTAGTGCTACTTCTAAAATTTTGTTATAAAAGTATTGGACCTGGGCAGCTGGTATCATCAAGTAACTATTTTTTCAGAATAACAGATATAATTTAAAATTTACCTACAAAAACAAGAGTTACAAGTTAACAACTTTGCAATAAAATTTACCTCGCTGGAACTGGTAGTTTGGGGCAAAGAACAGAAGATTTTGACGATGTAGTATATTCAGAAGGCTTTAGGTTGTAGCTACATAGTGCTGAACCTGTTGGAAAAAAAAGTCGTATGTCAGCTGGCAGAACAGAGTCTAAACAAATTCTCTTACTGCTTCACTTTAATTTTATATCATTCAACATATACAACTTTTGAACATTATAAAATTCATGAGAATCTGATTTGATCTATATTATCAGTTTTAATCATTTAAAACTGATTCTTCTCTGAAATTACTGATAATGTAATTCATATACAAATTTTAATTAATATTAAAGGTAATAAAAATAAGAACTAGAACTACCTTTATTGACAGGTTCTATGCAAGATGATATATATGTATTACATCATTTACTATAACTCTATAAGGCAGGTGTTATTAAGCCTACTTTAGAGAAGTAGAAATAGAGGCTAAGAGCTAATAAGATAAATAACTTGTCCAAGAACACAGCTAATAAGTAATAGCGCTGGGATTAAATACCACATCTTTTTGACTACAAAGCCTGGGCTCAACTATACATTCTATCTCTTTTCTATACCTTCCATTACTAAATATTTAAAATTACTGCACAGAGCATATATGCATGCAGATAATACATGACTTTCTTAATTAAAAAGCAGAAAACATTCCTAACTATAAATAAACTGAACAAATTGATAAGTTGATAAAAGTGAATCCTAGTTTTCAGAGAGTTTGAAATACCTTAAATTCAACCTCGGTTATGCAAAGAACTATCTATTTTTCTGACTATATAGCTAACACACATCTAAATAATATAGAAAATTAAGATGAGTACAGTCCATCAGATTCAATATAAGTCTTATCTTACTGATCTCTGATTTTGTGATGTAGCAGACAGACTACTGGAAGGTTCATTGTACAATGGGTATTGTTAAGTGAGGAGACCTAGGCTCCAGTTCTAATTTTGCCAAAGACTCACTGCATTATATCACATAAACTTCTTATATTTGATTAATTGAAGTGTCCACCAGATTACTAATTTGGTCAAATACTTTATTATTAAATATAAACAGAATAGCTTTGCATTTGTATTATAGTGATAACAGAATGCTACATTGTACCACCATGAAAAAAGCTTAAAATATAGTGTGATGCAAAAACAGCAGATTTCAACACAGAATTAATTACGGAAAAGGCATGTGAGCATATGAGAAGGAACTGGAAGGGAACATAAAAAATGAACACAGCTTGATTTGTTGGGACAACAAAATTGGGAGTGAATTTATTTCATTTATATCTTGTCCTATCAATCAAAATAATTTTTAGAAAGCCACAAACCACCATTTAATTCAGCAATGCCGCCCCAAACCAGCAAAACACCTGCTAAGTGTTTAAATAAGTAGGCCATAATAGTATACTTACATAAATACATGTAGCATATATTTTATATAAAGATAATCTAAGCAATTTGACAATGCAAAATGAGATTCTTCAAAGTTTAAAAGAGATTCTTAAAAGTTACATAGCATTGTTCTTTAAACTTTTTCAGCTTAAGATAGACTCAATAAGAGACTAAGTTTTAAAAATTGTTTCTGACTATTCTTGGTAGAGACAAGGTTTTTTTTTGGTAGAGACAAGGTTTCCTATGTTGCTCAGGCTGGTCTCGAACTCGTGGCCTCAAGCGATTCTCCTGCCTCGGCCTCCCAAAGTGCCAGGATTACAGGCATGAGCCACTGCGCCCGGCCTTTTTCCATTTTAACGACAATTTTTTTAAAACAGTGAAGCATGAATATTAAATATTTAACTCTTCTAAAAGCATTGTCTTTCATGTTTAAGGATAATGCCACTAGATACCATTTATAGCAATTTTGGAGAAAACAGGACAGCAACGGCTAGCACACATTTTAGTTTAGTCCTTAAATAACTAAGAGTCCTAGTATAGAATTGCTTATGAAAAAATAGCAATTGTGCCAGTAACTGCAGAGCACCCAATGTGATCATCAACTTCCTGATCTGAATTGTAAACTTCTTTCAGAGTCCAAGATAGAATTGATTTGCACAATATAAAAGGCCCTAACTAAAGCACTTTGTGTCGGTGCTGCCAAACATACCGCTTCATCTGAATTCGGTGAACATAATCTCCATCCCCACCCTTTCTTCATTTCAAAAAGGAGGTCAGCAGGTGCAACAGAGTTCAATTTTATAAATACTTTCCCAGGATAATACTCAATGAAAGGATAATAGCCTTATCTCTGATGGTATTCTGGGACACAGGCCAGTACTAAATAGATCCTGTACTACATAGATTAAAGGAAAAAGATCTTTATAATGTGTTAGTAGTAACAATCGTAAGAAACCTTATACTGTTTCCTGCTCAAAGGTTGATGAACAGAGGAGGCTCAATGAACAACATTCAAATAATGCAATAACGGCAAACATTTTAAATTGTTTTTCTTTTCATGTTTATTAGCTAATGCATTTTCAGTGAACATCTTAAAGGTAGTAGCTGTTTTATTTTTTTACAGTGAAATTATAAACAATGCTTAGCACAAGAGGTTTGGACAGAAACAATAAGACAAAGTTTTCCTTCTAATGTAAATGCAGGTAAAAACCACACATGAGTAATGAAAAGTAGAAAACTAAAAACAAAAGCTTATCTAAAGCACACCAGAGGCAATCCATGCAATTCAGCTGATGTTATTCAAAGGCTATCAGAATGAGCAATCTTAGGAACTTAACTTGGGTATATAAACATTTATCATGGTAAACGGTTGCTGTGGCCCCTAGAATATTTAACTACTACAATTTTTCAAATGCCTTATAATATTCAATTATTTATTCTTTAGCTCAATATCAGTTATGTCAACTCCCCTAAGAAGTACGTTTCCATCACCATATTCCAAACATTACAGAGGAAAAAAATAAGTAATACTTCCAAGGCCTTATAAGCAATCACTGGCATATTTACAGAGTTCTTTACTTCTAAGCCACAATGCTTCTTTTGTGTCATTCCTAATAATCATAATCGGACAAGTATTCAATAAGCTACTGGACAAAAAAAAAAAAGTATGTTCTATAGACACCTCAAAAACATGTTTAGAGAAAAATTATTCCCATCACACACTTCCCTTCTATATATTTTCTATCTTGGTTAATGGTTCCACCATCCATGAAACATACAAGTCAACCTCTATCTTGTTTATCTACCGAATCCCGATATCATTCAAGATACCAAGTTCCGGCAATCGGACCTTCCTATGTCATCTCAGGCCTTCACGATCGCCTACCGAGTCCATCAAAACACTCTCTTAAAGGGTTTCTCATCTCCATCCTGCACATAACCATCACGGTGGTCTTTGTAAAATGCAGATTAGTCATGTTATACCCTTATCCTCAGGATAAAGTCCAAACTCCTCGGATTCAAGGCCCTCGTAAAGCAAGATTCTACCTAAAACTCCAGGCTCATTTCAGCATAGCAAACTATTTACAATCAGTTCTTGCTGTTGGCTTTTTCACATGCTCTTCCCTCTGCTTGTATCGTCCCTTCCTGACTAGCATCTGAGTGAGTGCGAAAGTTGGAGCAAAATGTTTGCAGACTACTCAGACTTCACCTCCTCTGTCAAGCCTTCTCTGACCCATCCGACAAGGCTATTTATTACTTAGCTCATTATAAAACACAGTATTTTTTATTATTTTGCAATTTTTTTGTTTATACATTATCTCTATTTTTAGAATATGAGCTCTTTGAAAAGTAGGACCTTATGCCTTCAAAATATCTGGGGCCCCCATAGATGGCATCCAAAAGCCTTCTGTTGAATAAAACCAACATCCTGAGTGGGGAAAAAAATGAACTTTTTAATCTCTTATATTTTGGTGTTACATGATACTATATATACAATGTTCTCATGTTTTTCACCATTCATTACAAAGTATATTATACTATCTAAACAGGGTTTCTCAACCTTGGTATTATAACACTACGTGCTGGATAATTCTTGGTCTTAGGGAGCTGTCCTATGCATTACAGGATGTTTAGCTACATCCCTGGCCTCTATCTACTAGATTCCAGTAGCCTCCCCTAAGCCCTCACCCAGTGTGACAACCAAAAAGTCTCCAGGCATTGCCAAATGTCCTAGTGAGGAAAAAGCACCCTTAGTTGTGAACCACTGGTTTAAAACACTACATTATTTAAAATAAAGATACAAAACAAAGAGTTGATATGTTTGGGGCTAACATTTCTTATTTTAAATTTTGTTTATCATCACAGTGATATTTGTATGATGCATTCAAATTAAGGGAAAAAAGATTCTTTAAAACATTTTTGAGAAATTTGCAGTTAATAAATAAGAAAATCTCTCAAAGCAGAACAGTTTTCATCATGAAAGACAAATTCCACTGTCTTGTGAAGTCCAATGCATTTAGCCTCTTTTTCTCTAATTAGGAAACCACTTTACATGCTGGAAGAATGGAAGACAACTTTCCAATTTCCGATTTTAATTTCAATATCTAGTAACCTGTTAAAAATATGGACGTATTTGCAATTCCCAAGAAGCATCCACCTACAGAAATTAGCCAGCTGGGGTATAGCATCACTTGCCAACCACTGTTGGCACATACTAAGTGAATTAATTTTGAACGTGTATGGGCAAGACTTCTACTAGGTATGGTAGAGACAAGAAAAAGTTTGGTTCTCTATTATCCTGCGACCTCCTTAAATGAGGAGACTGTACTTTATCTTTGTATCTCTGGTGCACACTTCACGGGGACAAATTAATTGTTGAATGAAGGAATTAGTTTAAACTGTTATCAAATGTAAGGATTTTTTTCTCACTTTTAAACAACAAAGCATTCTTGCAGGTCTCTGACTTGGAGGTAATCAATTCAGTTGCTAAAGTTGATCATTTCATTCATTTATAAATTATATCAAACCCAATCTTTTGATTCATTGTGCCAAAAAGAATTCATGCTAACTCTGTGGTTTAAGTTATATTAATATTCATTGGTAAGAAAGAGGGTAATATACTGGCCATCTATTGATACTGACTCTAAGCCTAGCAACCAGAGAATGATAATCAAAGGGCTTATCAGTATTCACAAACAGCATTTTGACTGGATCACATAATCTGTCAAAGTTTTTAATGACAGAACAATGGTCATTAAAAAAGCACGAGAGCACTGTATGGCTCTGGTCAAAATGTGAACATCATCCAAATGGTAGGTCATAACGCCCTCAGAATTTATATAAAATACGGTACATTGAAGAAGCACTCTTCAATGAAAGTACTTTTTCCACGTGCTATAAACGGGATACAAACAAAAGGAAAATAAATTTCTATCAGAGTTTACTAGTATGTTAGGTAAGACAAAATAATATATTATTAAAATAGCTTGATAAGAGTAATGGAAAAGGTAATAAAAATCCCATGCAAACTATTAGCACCAACTGAGAACCTACAGTCAGCCCCTAATTTACTTATAGGTTATACTCATTTTTACTTATTTTTTTATTTGTTATGTTTTTTAGAGAAGGAGTCTTGCTTGCTATGTTGTCCAGGCTGGCTTCAAACTCCTGGGCTCAAGGGATCCCGAGTAGCTGGGACTACAGGCAAGTGCCACCGTACCTGGCAGGTTATGCTCACTTCTGAACTGCTACTTAAAATTTAGAGAGCAGGTGCAAAAACAAAGTGATATGCAAAGCATCTGGCACAGTGCATGGCACACAATAGGTACCAATAAGTGGTATGCTGAAACAAAACCCAGGGCTTAAGTATGGTTTACCTACTCAGACTCAGATGCCCATGCTGGACAATGGGGACAGTGAAGTGAAGTGAAGGGTGGTCTATGGACCAGAAACGCTGGGACAGAATTAGAGAGGGGAGAGAAAAAGGAGAACTGTCTGAGCAGGTACTGTCTTCCCCTTCCCTTTCTCACGTGTCATGGTGCGGCTGGTTTGAGATAAAAATCTCCCATAAAGCCCACCTTAGTTTCAGAAGGAGGGGAATTCTCCTCTCTACCCCTCCACAATGTGCAGTGGTCCCCCACCTTATGTATCCCCACGAGGGACACATTTACATTCCAGACCCCCAGTGGATGCCTGAAACTGCAGAGGGTACTGAATCCTATATACACTGTGCCTTTTTGATCTGATAATTGAGAGGGATGCTAAGTGACTCATCATGAAAACTGACGGGGCTGCTAAGTGACTAACGGACAGGCTGCGTATACAGTGAGGATATGCTGGACAAAGGGACGATTCACAACCAGGAGGGATGAGGCAGGACAGTGTGAGATGTTATCATGCTATTCAGCACAGCACACAATTTGAAACTTATGAATTGTTCATTTCTGGAATTTTCCATGAAGTATTTTTAGACTGTGGTTGAACACGAGAAACCAAAACCCAAAGTGAAATTGTGGATGGGGGGGGACTACTGCATGTGTTATTTGAGTTTTCAAAAAAAATGATAATGAAGGAGGAAAGAAACCTGTTCATCAGGAACTGGAGGGAAGGAAAGTGAAAGTAAGATGGAATTCGTGCCCTGCTGAAAATAAGAACTCAGATGGGAGCTCTTACCAGATGGTTTCAATTTTCTCTGTAGGGCATAAGTTTAGGAAAGAGGACCAACAAGAGGGCTTAAGAGAAGAAAAGATATAGATAATCACTTGGAGAGTATGTGTAAGAGGGAATGAATGAATAAAATGAACTATTTAGAGATGAATAAAAAGAATTGATTTCACAGAAATTCTGGTCAGACTGAAGCTAAACAATTTACCTGCTGGGGGCAACTCCCACGGATTCAGAATTGAGGATAAAGCATATTGAGAGAAGGAGAAATTATTAAGTGGCAATAGTAAGGCATAGGGAAATCTAGTCCATTGTTTTTTCCAGAGACGTTTATGGATATCTACGCTGTGAGTGCCTATATTAGAGCCCGGATATTCAGAGATAAATAGAGCATGATCCTGCCCCTAGGAAATTCATGCATTATTGCAATAAGATGATAAACAAAGAACTGAAAGAAGTCTGATATTGAGTCCTTATGGTATTTGGCAACTTTAATTTTTTAAAGGCGCTTTTTAAATTATTTTATTCTCTAGCATCACATAT
Organism: Avahi laniger; assembly: GCA_963575035.1. Lineage (NCBI taxonomy): Eukaryota > Metazoa > Chordata > Mammalia > Primates > Indriidae > Avahi > Avahi laniger. Next base: position 29,011 of record CAUYSK010123958.1, read on the forward strand.
TTATGATATTTGTATATGAATTATGAGCTGTAATAATACAGTACACATTTGTATACCTACCACCCAACTCGTGTACTAGAACTCGTACTTTTATATTCACCTAAATTCTTTTGCCTGCCTTTCAAAGTTCTTTGTAATAAGGCAGCATCTTCATATAACCAATCTAATTTCCAGCTATTTCATCCAAACTCTCTATTCTAGGCAGACATACTTGACGGGGCATTCCACAAACCCCATGTGTCTAAGAAAATAACTCTTCTTTCTTGTCTAAAAGAAATAAAGATTAGAGGAAATAGTTTATTTGCCTAATAAATGCATTTCTTACAACCACCACTACAAGAACAAAGAGCTTCCTCTTATAAACATTTTAAATAATTTCTGAAGATAAAAAAAGTTCACGTGAACGGACTGCTATAAGAGCTAAAAAGTACTTTCAAATGTTGTCATGGAAACTTAAAATTCTTTGAAAAGGATTTATATTATCTTTTCATTCTGATAAGAAACATGTTATTTTACCCTGCATTTTAAAAATAAGGTTTAGAATTAGCATTTAAAATGTTACTACCTCAAATAGGATGCTTCTGTCTCATGAACTTTAAAAAAAATTATGATAAAATACATAACATAAAATTTACCATCTTAATCATCTGTAAATGTACAGTTCAGTGACATTAAGTACATTCACACTGTTGTGCAAGAATCACCACCATCCATCTCCAGAACTCTCTTCCCCTTGCAAAACTGAAACTCTCTACCCATTAATCAGGAACTCCCTATCCCCCTCCTTCCCACGAACCCTGGCAACCACCATTCTGTTTTCTATCTGTATGAATTTGACTACTCGAGGGTGAAATCATATAGTACTAGTCCTTTTGTGACTGGCTTGTTTGACTTCACATAATGTCCTCAAGGTTCATCCATTTGTAGCATGTGTCTGAATTTCCTTCCCTGTTTTTTTACTGTGGTAAAAACACATTAACATATAATCTACTATTTTAACCATTTTTAAGTGTGCAGTATAGTAGTGTTAACAATATGCACATTGTTGTACAGCAGATATCTAGAACTTTTGCATCTTGTAAATCTGAAACTCTGGAGTCACTGAACAGCAACTCCCTTTTTTCCCCTCCTCCAGCCCCTGGCAACCACGATTCTACTTTTTGTTTTTAAGAGTCTGACTACTTTACATATTTCATATAAGTGGAATCATGCGATATTTTTCTTTTTGTGGCTGACTTAATTGACTTAGCATAGTGTCCTCAAGTTTAATCTATCTTGTAGCATATGACAGGATTTTCTTCTTTGTTAAGGCTGAATAATATTCCATTGTATGTATATATCACATTTTCTTTATCCATTCATCTGTCCACGGACATTTAGGTTGCTTTTGCCTCTTGGCTATTGTGAATAATGCTACAATGAACATGGTTGTGCAAATATTCTTTGAAACACCATTTTCAATTCTTTTGGATATATACCCAGAAGTGGGATTGCTATATCATATGCTAATTCTATTTTTAATGTTTTGAGAAACTTCCACACTGTTTTAAATAGCAGCTGCACCATTTCAGCAATGCACAGGGTTCCAGTTTCTCCACATTCTCACCAAATCACTTGTGATTTTCTGTGTTTTTTTTAATAGTAGTTCTTCATGCAGTTTGGATATTAACCCCTTATTAGAAATATGATTTGCAAATATTTTCTCCCATTCCATGGGTTGATTTTCACTCTCTTGATTTTGTCCTTTGATGCACAGAAGTTTTCAATTTTGATGTAATCCAATTATCTATTTTTTCCTTTTAGTGTCATTTGGTACCATCTAAGAAATTACTGCCAAATCCAACGCCATGGAGCTTTACCCTATGTTTTCTTCTAAGAGTTAGGCTCTTCTATGTACTTGTAACTATCCCCTTCTATAGATTTGAAAATTTCCCGCTTAAGCTTGAATTATATCTTAAAGATATTCCCGTCTGAAATGAATGATTGAGACCTTTATCTCTGAGATCAAAGGGGCTGCGTATTTTCTAACAGAAATGTTAACTGTAACAACATATGCACATAGATACCAATAAAAATTATTTGCTCCTTTGAATCAACTTGTTCCTCAAATAACAGAAGAGATAACTTAAAAAGACAAAAAGCGGAAAATAATGCAAAAAGCAGAGAAAGAATTCTCTTGGTGGTAAGGGTAATATTGGAATTAAATCTTACCAGGTCCAGTTTTAAGTCACCAATCCAAAGAACAACATAGATTCTTTTGATAAATTCAGAAATTTCAACTTAGGGTTGCTACTAAAATAAGGTATTTAGTTCTCTATATCAAAAGCTCCTTCTCTAATATAATTTTAGTTTTTCTATTTGTCTCTTAAACATATCATCTTCTCCATCTTCCATCGTGTGCTTCCTGATGTTGTCATTATTTTTTTTTATGCCTAACTTATTGGCTTATTTTACATACAGCTGGCTCAAAAGCCTAAGGGTGCCTTTGTAGCTAGGCACCAATTTAAGAAGTCTGTTTTCTGAAATAATGTTTATTCATTAACACTTTTTGAACATCTACTTTGTGCAAGACACTGTGGGAAACACAAAGCTGCAACACCCACCAGGAGGGTCTTTTTACCTAGGATACTGGTCTGGAAACAAAGCATGTCAACATGGGGCATTTCTCTTCCAGGGATCAGCACAGCAGACCACATAGCTGACAAGGACCTGGCTCTCTTCTGGCCCTCCAGATGACCGTTCAGGTTCAAGTGACCAAGCCTCACATCCAGTAGGTTTGAGAGGACATGTTGGAAGACAGTCAAGGCTAGATTATAGCTTTGAATGACAGTATAAGACATACAGACTTTTATTTTTTTGCCACTGATGATTTCTGAGCAAGGGATTAGCACTGATCAAAGCTCTAGGAATATTAATATGGCATCAGTATGTACAGAGCTCAAAGTAGAGACTATTATATTCAGAAAGACTATTATATGCAGAAAGACTATTATATTCCATTGGTGGAATAATAATATTATTAACAATAATAATGATAGCAGCAGCAAATACTTCTCTTAGTAAATTACTATTTGCCAGATATTATTCTGAGCACTTTTCATGTACTAACTCTTCATAACAATCCTATGGGGTATGTTAGGTACAACTATGACCCTATTTCATAGACGGGGAAATTGAAGCAAGGAGAAGTCAGGTAACTTGCCAAGGGTCTCACAGCCATTAAGTGGTAGGCGCAACATTTGAACCCAAACAATCTGACTCCAGAGCCTAAACTCTTAACTACTCAACTACACTACCTGTCCAAGTATACTGTGTGTACTCACATTATCTAAGATTCTGGAAAAATCCTTAAGGAATAAATCACTCCTCCCTAAGAAACCTGACAGTAATAAGGCTGATAGTTCTATGTGGCATAGCAAGTCAACACATGAGGACATCACCTGGAAGTAGAAAATCAGATATTGAGGAATAGTTGGCACCTCTTTATTCAGTGTCTACCCAATGTCCAGTATTTTTCATGCGTCATCTCATTTAATCCTAATAACAATCTATGAGAGAGGTATTATTTTTAATCCACATTTTTTCCAGATAAGGAAACCTAGGCTCAGAGAAGCTGTATGTTTTGCCCTTCATTACAGATCCAGTCAGTGACAAAGTCAGCACTGGAATCCGAACCCAAATCAACCCCATGTTCTTTCCACTATCTTATGCTGAGGGCTTGGAACAGTGGGGCAGGAATACCACCATCCTGCAAGCGGCAGTCCTCCTGCCCTCACAAGGCTAGCTCACCCGTCTGGAAGACTCTGGAGCCACGCTGGTATGTGCACAGCAATGGCCCCAGGCTGTTGGTCTACCCAGCTAGAAGTTATACCAGTGGACACCTGAGTCAGCCCTTGTTCCAAAGAACCATAACTAGCCTGTGGACTTGGAGAGGACTGAGGTAGCTCTGAGGATTCCTCCACATAAAATACAAACATGAAACCCCAAGGAAGTTCAAAATCATGGGCTTGAAGGGCCATGTGTACGGGGCCTTCCACAAAGAATAGTTTAAAAACAAAAGTTCTCTGAAGAGAAATGAGGCAAGCCATGTGGATTTGAGGATGGTACCTGGAGATAAGAAACCCAAGGAAAAAAAGCTAGGTTTCAAGAAACTATGTTGGTTTTCTCAGCTAATTCCCATACATTTATCTTCAAAATTATTCTTAGAAAAATAGCTATGATATAATGTTAAATTAAAAAAGCAGAACACAAGATTATATGCACATTAATGCATTAAAAAAATCTGAAAGTAGAATTTTATTTTTTACTTTTTTCTGAACTTTTCATATTTCTTATTATATACATATATTACATTGTTAACTAGGTGCAAAATATGTATGTGTATATATATATACACACACACACACATATTTATACACAATATATATACACACAAAAAAAATTGAAAAAAAAAATTATTTTTTTGAGACAGTCTCACACTGTCTCCTGGTCTAGAGTGCAGTGGCATCATCATAGCTCACTGCAATCTCAAACTCCTAGGCTCAAGCAATTCTCCTGCCTCAGTCTCCCAAGTAGCTGGGACTACGGGCATGCACCACCACACCCGGCTCATTTTTCTATTTTTGTTAGTGATGAGGCCTTGCCCTTGCTCAGGCTGATCTTGAACTCCTGGCCTCAAGCAATCCTCATGGCTCAGCTTCTCAGAGTGCTAGCAATACAAGGTGTGAGCCACTGCGCTCAGCCTAACTGAAATATTTTTAACCAACACCTCTTGATTCCACTGAGAAGAAGGGGAAAAAAAACCAAATTTTACGTGGAATGGTCTAGTAATTTCCAAATATACAACAGACTACATCAAAATCACCTGAGACATTTTTTTAAAAAAAATATAAATTTCCAGAGCCCAAAGACCCAACCAGTCAGAATTTTCCCAGGTGGGGCCCAGGATCTGAAGTTTAACAAGCTCCTTGGGTGTCTATAATAGTTTTTAACAAAGAAGTCCAAAATTACTTCAATTTTCTTTTCTTTTTAAGGTTCCTTGATGATTTATTTAACAGCAGGGCAAATTTACATAGTAATATAAATACATAATATTTAAAAATGAGAATAGGTAGTAGGGGCGTGGATTTGGATGGCCTAATGTCTCACCGTTTATCTCTGCAAACTTCTGAACATCACTCAGGGTTTTCAGTTCTTGTCTTGGACATGCTGCTACGCACAGTGCTACAGACTTGATCTTCCGGTTTATCAAGTCCAGATTGCATGGATCCAAAAAGAATACATACCTAAAGCACGGAGAAAAAAAACTGAGATATTATTTTGCAAAACACATTCTGGTTCACTACATATTTGACTAAGTCTAAAGGCAAAGAACATCTATTCTCTACTCCCTCACAATAATATTTCATAAATCTAGTCAAAAACAAATTTTTAAAAAAATAATTGCTTATAAATATTCTGCTAACAGTGGGAACAGAGGAATTATAGGACTCATTAATTTTCATGATCTATTTTTCTAATATTTAAATGTTTATGATGTGCACATATAGATTTTATAATCAGAATTCATCTATTTTAGTTCTCTTAAAATCATTAATTTTAATTTTCTTATTTTATCAAACTTGTACCAAAAAAATTACTGGAATATCCCAATACTGCTATATAATATAACATGAATTATAGTTTATCTGTAAACTATAAACTTTAGTTAATATACAATTCTAAAAATGAATATGTATGTAAATTTAATACATAATTGAATATATAAAGTTGAATGGAGACTAGAAGGAAATACACCAACATTTCATCTACGGTTATCTCTGGGTATTAGAATAAAGTGGTTTTAATTTTCTTTTATCTCTCAGAATTCTCACCTTCTAGAAAGAATAGAAATTACTTTTGAATTGCAATACTACAGTAAATACTGTTTATTAATGATATAAATATTGTCCATTACACATAGACAAAATAATCCCCAAATCCTAAATTATCTCTTCTATATCCTATATCTTTATTTATATTTTAGAAATGGAAAAATAAATTAATGGAAAGAATAAGCACCACATGTACTCACCATCAAATTGGTATTAACTGATCAACACGTAAGTGCACATATAAGAATAACATCTATTGGATGTTGGGCAGGGGGGAGGGAGGAGGGTACAGGTATATGCATACACAAAGAGTGCAATGCGCACCACCCGAAGGATGGACATATTTGAAACTCGGACTTGGTTGGGGGGGAACAAGGGCAACATACGTAACCTAAACATCTGTACTCCCATAATATGCTGAAATAAAAAAAAAAATCACACTAAACCAGATACCTTTGTTAATAAAGTAGGAAAGATGATAAAGATTGCAGATATTATCATTTGCTCACAGAGAAAGTAGGGGCCACTCTTAACTGAGATAAGCTAAGTGTAATGTTCTGGATAAAGGGAGGGAATACAAGAAGGAATGCTTCTCTTTAATTCTTATCTTAGGTAGATAAGAGTTAAAAAATCTCCAGCCCAAGGTTCAATTCCACTGAGTCCAGGGGAAGTTTTTTAAAGTCAGGCATCTGTCAATAGCCTTTCCCACACTGTAAACCTCTGTTGCTCTGCAAAATCTCGAACAATAAATATAACCAAATGTAAGAATTAGGTGAATAAACTGAAAAGCAAAACAAGAAAAGTCAATACATATGTTGAAATGATAATATAAAGGAATACCAGAAAAAAATTGAGTAGAAAATAAAAGCGGGGAGGTGGCTACCAGAGAGGCCTTTGCAGATGAAGTAACAATGCACCCTTCAGTGCAGCTGGGGGCCAGGAACCCGGCACGAAGGTCGGGTATAAGCTATGACCTACAAAACTAAAAAAAGAATTTTTTTTGTGACCCTGCCAGTGACTCTGAACCCATTAATGTTCTATCTACATAGATAAAAGGAAAGAAAAGAAGCCAGTCAGAAAGATGTGATTTAGAAGTAGGACCCATGGACTGTTTCCCTGGCTGATGATAAGAAGTAGGGCATAGAGAGAACTGTTTCTGGCAATCTCTGGGTAGAAATAAGCCTTCCCTTCCTGATTCTTCCTCCATCTTTCCTGTGCATCTGATTGAGCATGTCGAAGCCAGGGACCCTGTACAGTGAATTGTACAAAGCCAGATACCAGACAGGGAATACTCAATTTCTTCAGAAAGGTGTCATAAAACCTGTGAATCAACTACTACCACCACCACCACGACCACCACCACCATCATCATCACCACCACCACTGATAATACCATTAACAATAAAAATAATGATAGCAACATTTATTCAGTACGAACTATGTACCAGACACTGTATTAAACCCTTTACACACATTTACTCACTAAATCCTCACAATAATCCTCTTATGTTTCTATGGCGGGGGAGGGGGTAGGCGGTAGAATGGGGGTGGGGGAGAGAAGTTGAGTTCTTCAGAGTTCTAAGTGATGAGCAATGCCTTGAGAAGCATCTGGAGAAATCATATTCCAGTAGAAAAACAGGCTTAGGGTAAAACAAAGAAAGCCAGAGATGGCCAGGGCCTTGCAGCTGGGCCTCAGCTGGATCAATGACAACCCCCTGAGAATAGATGCACTGTCTGATTGTGCTTCAGGCTTCTGTCTCCTCCATGGCCAAAAGTACCCCCACTATATTTCTAACTTCTTTTACATCTTAAAACATATTCCCTTGGTCTTTACTAGTGACTGGCCAATGGCCTTCCTTATCGCTCACTTCAGCCAGACCAACTTGAGCTAGCTTTCTGGTTCTCTATCTTATTAGTTCTTTGGCCTTGGGGAATGTATTTATCCTTCTGCAATCTGCAAAACTCAGTTCCTTATCTGCAAAACTGTGTATCACCTATTTTATAGTTTGTTGTAATGTTATCAACAAGGTATATAAAGCACCTAACACATAGTATATACTCAGTGATTCATATCATTACCATTACGAAAACTATGTGTTTTCCACAAATTTTACATTTGATATTAAGGCATTAAACTCAACACTTGCTGATACGAGCATAAAACAGGACTCTAATACTAATATTTAATTTTCATTTGGAAGAAAAATCTGTGTAGGGGTATTCATGACTATTAGCACCTTAAGCCTTGAGGAGAACTAAGTAGGCCTCCACCACAGGCTTAGCCCAAGGAAAACAAGGACAGGAAGGTGAGAAGAATGCTACAATGACTGTTAACACTGTAAAATTAACCCTGCATATTTTTTAGTCTGTGTATATGGTTTGAAAAGGTCTCAAATCAATCAAACTAAAATGTAATTTGAAATAGTATCTTCAGGAAATACGTACTCATTCACATATACACACACCTTTACATTTCATACCTTAGCTGCCTCCATAGTCTGAGAACATATTATATTTAATTATCAATGCATTTCACATACATATTCAAATACACACACAATGTTAAAAATAACATATAGGCTTTAGGTTCAGATTCTATTAATATTTATTGGATGTTTAGGTATTGGTCACTGCCACATTCATGACCTTATTTGATCCTCACAACTCAATGAGGTAGGATTTATCACCTTTCCACAGAAGACAAAGTTGAGGCCCCGAAGGACTGACAGCAAGACCCCAGAGAGCAAGTAGGTGCCAAAACATGAATTAAAACCCGGTCCTTCTGAGTTTCACCGTTTCCGTTTCATTACATTCTCAAAATGTTTCCTACAAATACCATTAATCATTTTAGTTGGTCTATGTTAACTTTGAATATCCTCTTTCTAGCATTCCAAAGTTCCTCTAATCTATGGCAACATGCTTGCAAGTAATTATATTTTAACTAATTCATATTTAACTGAGTATTTACAGAGTAGGAAAAGCACCTGTATCAAACAAATTTACCACTTATTAAAATTTCACTTTCCTGTCTTTTGATTTGAAAATGTCTTTGAACCAGGTAAATAAATCCTTACAATAGTTTCAGTTTTCACTTTCAACAAAATGAACTGCATGTGGCGATTTTATTTTATTCTTTTTACAATGAGACAAATAACAAACTCTTAAATAAGCACAGTGCTGGCAAACCAGATTATTGTAACTACCTGGAAACTACAGATGAGTGTTTTTAACTGAGAGGGTGACAAGCTACAAATCATTTCAGAAAGGTTTCTCTAAACACTTAGCCAACTTTCATTCCCACCAGGCAAGTGTGGGGCATGTGCATTCTGAGAAATCTGCTCAGGCCAACTCTGACTACGCCCCTTCACCTCTATACCCCACTGCTCTATACCCCACCTCCAAAGTAGAAAACCAACATCACAGATAACCCAGAAACCTAAGTTAAGAGCCAGCTTTCCATTGCTATCCTCAGTGAATCTTTTACTAGACCCATTAATAACTTAAAAACAGCTTTGTTTAAGCCTCATATCCTTTAGAGGAACTGGTATGAATAAAATATCAAAAGTGGGAATGAAAGAAGGAAGACAGGCAACAAGAGAAAAACAGCCATAAATGAAACAGCCTAGACACCTGCAGGCATTGCATACACAACATGCAGATAGCATGATCACATGATACGGAGAATACATTTGTAAAGAGAATTGCAAAACAGCCTAAACAAGCTTTGAACTTAACAGTTAGAGGAAATGGAAAAAAATGCTCAGACCAAACTGCAAAACAAATATTCCAGAGGATAGCAGGTAAGGCATGTAAACATACATATATATGTATATATTACAGTTGAGGTGGTTTTCAGGAATTATTTGAGGGAGAGGAAAAAATAAATTCATTTTAAATTGAAATTTTTGTAAAACAGTAACAAATTACCACCAAAAGTCAGGAAAAGGAGAGAGATCTAATTAAAATGCTGTGTCTACACAGTGAATGAGGGGACGGATGTGCCAAAGATGAAAACAGGGCAATGAGTCAAAGGAAGGGTGCTAACCACGGCAGCTCAGGAAAAGGGGCACGGGCCACAGAAGGGCGTTCAAAGCTGCGCTCAGAGCGAGAAGGTGAAATTGAATGACATGAAGCCACAGAAGGTTTAAAGCTAGTTCAGACCTCTCTTTTCTCTTACTTTCTTCCTTGAAGATAGGAGAAGGTAAAGGAAGCGATTTACTTTGAGTCACAAAGCATCTCAGGCTCTGTCCTCACAACATCCCAATCCAACAAATGAAGGGACTGACTTACAAGTTGGGTGACCAACCTAAGGCCACACTGACTTTAAGCCTGAGGAGACTGACCCCCAAATATTATTCTTTCCAATTCAAACTGGAAAGTGAGAATAAACGTTAATGGAGAGTGAGGCACAGACTGGTCAAGTCCATTGATTAAATCAGGGCAATCCTCTGGGATCCCAGAGCAGACAAAGCCCTACCTGGATACGATACAGTGCTGCACTCTATGTCCTATGCGACATTCATGTAACAAGGATACATAGGATGGTATGAAAGCATTTCATTTACAACAAACATTACTAAGTGTTTATTCCTTGGATAGACACTTTCGATACAAAATTCATAAAACACAGTTCTTGAATGCAAGTAAGTTACTGTCTGAAGAACAAAAAAATACAAGCAGTGGCTTAAAAGCCATGTGATAGGAAGCAAGGTTGAGATGGCAGCTGGAATTGGGTAATTCTGCACAGAGGATAAAGGGTTAGAGGAAGCATTAAGGAGGAGGAGGCAGTTTCAAAGCCACATTTTGAAACTGAGTAGGAATTTTCCAAATAGATAGGGAAGGGAGCACTCTAGGCAGAGGAAACTGCGTGTCTAAAAGCATAGAATCATGAAAGGGCATATTTAAGGAACTGCAAATAACCTGATAAGGTCAACAATAGGATGGGGCATCAAAGAGCTATGCTCCAAGGAGAAGCGGGGCATAGAAGACGTAGCCATCCTTAGGATCTGGACGATCTGACAGCTCTGCTCCATTAGGTGACGTGCACTCAAATGGCCACTGCGCAGTGACACCCTGGTATGACCGGCCCCTCGGGTTTAAGGCCAGAGGGGGAACCGCTGGGGCACAGCAGCGCTGCTCCAGAGATGAGTCTTTGCCATTAAATTGCCTCCTGCTGCCATGGCAACTCTCTGCAACAAGGCTTTTTGGAGCAAAAGGTGGCAAGCAGATACCAGGTCTGCTGGCCGCCTCCTGCCGAATTTGGCTTCTCTCCTCTCTAATCAGAATGGAAGCACTGCAGCACTAAAGCTGGAAAGCTGGCTGAAAAAAATCCCTCTGTCGCCTTCTGCTTTAGTGATTCCTGACACGTGTCCTCCCCAGAGGGGAATAAAAATGGAGTCTGATCATTTTTCCAATTATTACCTCATATCAATTGACAATTTATAGCCCCTTTCCACGGAGTGTGTTGCCGTAAGTAAATCACACCAAACGGAAAACACGACAGCCTGGCAGAGGCTTCTGTTATTGCTAAACACAGGCTACAGAGAGCCTTGCAGATCTGTACTCCACCCACAGTGGAATTCTGCCCAGGAATTCTGTCTCTTATTTCCGGCGGGGGTGGGGATGGCAGCGAGGCAAGTCCAGTCATCTCATCCAGGCAGGGACCCAAATGCCCTGAGAAGAGCTGTATTCTCTTAGGGCAGAGCTATGGGGCCAGCACGCCACAGTTGGTGAAACCCAAACTAAGCCTACCCAACTAACCGCAATACATGATTAACTAGATCTTTACTGGCCCCCAACTTTCTGGAACAGAGCTAAGGGGGGGGAGGGGGAGAGAGAGAGAGAGAGAGAGAGAGAGAGAGACGCAAGTTGAGAGCAGTGATGTGTCTTCAAGACTGTAGCCCTAGCTAGAGGCTGAGAGAGCTGCACTGTGTTCACAATGCCCGGCATACTGTACACACACGGACAGAGAACAGAAGGAACGAACTGAGGTGAGCTGTGGGAAACCCAACCCATGAGGTTGATGACAGGGGTGTGCCACTTTCCCACTGTTTCCCAATTCTAGTCAGGAAGAAGCAAAAATCTCCTGAGAAAGAGGTACCACTTGTTAAAAATAAAACTCAAGGACACACCTCACCATCCCCCGAAGAGGCAACCGAACTCTCATCAGCACAGCAGTCTCCAGCACTTGTGTGGCCCTTGATTTACAGATAACTGTTAAGAAGAGAAACTTTCACAGTCAACTTAAAAGTGTGGAGGAAGCCCGGGAGAACATTTACCTCTCTGACCTCACCTACCCGGGTCTCTTCCCACTGGTCTCCTTTCTGTTCCTCAAGCAATCTGAGCCTTTGCATGACCTATCTGCCTGGAACATTCTTCCTCTAGATAGCACAGAGCTAGTTCCCTTGCTCATTTCAAGTCTTCACTCCAAAGTCACTTTCTCAGTGAAGCTTTCACTAGCCATCCTGTCTAAAATGCCAACGCTCTATTCCAATGTGCCTTCATCTTTCCTGCTTTATTTCTTCCTCCTCAACACTTAGCTCACACCCTGCATATTTGACTTATTTATCTATTATCTGCTTCTACCAGTAGAACATCAACTCTAAGAGGGCAATGATATTTAACTGTTTCATTCATCACTACATGCTTAGTGTCTAAAATAATGCTTAGAACAAGGAAGGAGCTCCATAATTATTTACTGAATTAATAAATAGATGGTAATTGTGTAAGATTTTGCCAGGTGGGGCCAGAGTGGAGGGAAGGTAGGGAAGAAGATATTTCAGGTAGAGAAAAATACTCTCACTCATTCAAAAGAAATTTATTAAACACCTACTCTGCCAGGTAGAGAACTAAGTAAGTACTAGAGATACAGTGATAAATAAGACCACACAAATAAGCATCTCCCTTCTCAGTATTCACAATCCAGAGGCAAGGGAGACAATTACAACCAGTGTGTAAGAGCGATGGCAGGGAAAAGAGGATAGCAGAGAAGGTGTCGAATGGGCCCCCTGAATGAGGAATAGGTAGGTGCCCGGGAGGAAGGGATACCTATAAGAGTTAACCAGGTGTGGAGGAAAGGGGGTGGGAGCGGGGAGGGAACAGAGTACATAAAGGCATAAATGTGAAAGAGCATGGCCCAGGTGAGAAAATGAAGACAGTCAGGATGGTTGACTATGGACTGTGATGAATGAGACAGATGGCCGGACAGGCAAGCTGGAGCTAGATCCCGTAGGGTCTTGATGAAGATGCTAGAAAGCTTCGAGTTCATTACCAGGAAGCCCTGGGAGTTCACCAGCTGCAATATGGAGAAGGAATTAGAAGCAAGCAAGAGAGAAAGCAAAAAGACTGGTCAGCAGGTACTTAATTTCTATCTAGAAATGACTTCGACTAGAGTGGGAATAAGGATGAAAAGGAGATTTCAAAAGTACTTAGACACGAGGAAGAAAACTTCATGATTGATTCTATGTGGAGAAAAAGGAAAAAATTAAGGCTGATGCCTAGCATCTGATTTAGACAGAGGTGGCTAGGGCATTCTGGTTCAGAATATCGCTCTACTCAGTAAGACAGGGGACTTGGGAGGAGCATAGCGCTATGGAGAGATAAAGAGGATGTTCCAACTTTAGACAAATTGAGTTTGAGCTGCCTATAGAGTGTTTAAGTGGACCCAGACAGCTATAGAGTTCTAGCAGTGAAATCTGGACAGGAGACATAGAGTTTTTGGAATTATTAGCATATAAATGGTAATTTACCCTATGAGTGCATGAGATCACCAAAGTCAGCGTACTGTCAACGGAAAAAAGACCAAACTCTGTAAAATAATTTTAAAGAGATTTACTCTGAGCCAAATTTGAGGACCATGACCCGGAGCCACGCCCAAGAGGTCTTGAGCAGTGGACTTGCTGAGGTTGGGTTACAGTTTGGTTTTATACATTTCAAGGAGACAGGGG